>JAOXYF010000003.1:20623918-20661581 GCA_028565775.1 Sternarchorhynchus goeldii
GTGTGTGTGTGTGTGTGTGTGTGTGTGTGTGTGTGTGTGTGTGTGTGTGTGTGTGTGTGTGTGTGCGCGCGCGCATGCACACGTGTTCTTTGCTCCACTTCCTCGGGTGCTCAGAAGCCAAATGCTTGACCGGATGCGTGTACAGCAGGTCTGTGCCGAACTCTGGATGTATTCTCTGAGCCACATGCACCAATGAAAAAGAATTCCACACACATGTAAGTTGCTTAAGCAATGTGCTCTAAGTTCACATTACTGCTCTAAGTTCACATTAATTCTAAGCTGAAATATGTGCATTTTGGTTTAGGTTTTATGGCAAATCCTCATGCAAGTCATCACATTTTTAAATGGTCTTATTTTGGTTATTCAGGTTTGGCGTTGGTGCCAGCTGCCCACCAACAGTGTTTTAGACTGTGGATGCGCGCGGACAAGCCTCTGAGAAGCTCACTCCACCCCTGCAACACACACCCTCATGGCCACGCACTCTCTTAATCGGAACATGGAAAAAAACTACAACAGCCACAGTGCGTAACCAAAAAACTGGAGAAAACTAGGAAAATGTCTTGAACAGGCCTATGTTTGAATTGTATGGCATCTTCCAGATTAAAGAAGAGAAGGGAGATGCTGCGTTTGCCCTGTTGAATTTGAAGCTGAAGGAATGGGTGTCATTAGAGTGGACTGGATTGAAGAGAGTCCAGCTGTTGCTTTAAGTGACTCTGCTTCAGATGATTGCCTGTGCTTTAGGGTTGTTTTGTTTTTTTAATAAAAATGGATGCCAAAACAACTGTGCAAGACTTTTTAACAGGTATTTTTTTTTTTCCATCTGTCAGAATTGCATTTGAAACAAAAACATTACCATACCTTACATTCCTCAATGCTACCCCAATACACATCAAATAGATAGTTATTAAATATATAATATAAAGCATTTTCTTCAGGCTTCAACTCTTACATGTGTGTTTAGCTTACACAAGGATACAGTGGTCTTTCATAATCATGGACACTGATTTGTCTTTTTTGTAACCAATCGTTTTTGGATAATAATCAAGTTATTTGTAAAATTGTCAGGGGAAAGAAGCAAAACTGTTACTAAGGGTTGATTAAAAAATAAAAATCAACTGGCATGCGTTGTTCTGTGTGCTTGCCAGTAAGAACAAACGGTATAATGTGTATATTGTTTATGAATATAAGCTTTTGTATATAATATTTTTTATTTTTGTAAGATATGTTGTCACCAAACACATTTAGCATTATTTAATGCACATGGAGCGTAGCTGCTGTCTTCAGTGTTAAGGCAAGTACACTTTCTAAGTTATGAACAGGTTAATCAGTCTTGTTAGTTGTAAGAGGCACCAAATACAAATGCTGGTTTGCATATGTATCACTGATATTTTCGTTTTCAGTGAGCAACATTGTTGAAAAAATGCTTTGGTAATATTAAAAGATTGCATCATTGTTATTTTAGGGTGTATGACTCATTTATTACAGTAACCCCCAGTATCCAGGAAAAAGTCTGACCTTTAGGACTTTCTGAGCGAATACACTGCCTCGGAGTGACTTAATTCAGGAAACTTAACAAGTAGTAAAGATGCACATTGATCAATGTTTTCAGTGCCACCTGGTGGACAGACTGTTGAAGTGGGCCTACAACGGTCATGTAATGGATACTGACGAAGCAAACGAACCATGATGGAACGTGGTCAACGTGATGCAATGTTATTTATTAAACACTTCAAGTGTAATGCAATAGTACAGTCAATATAATCGAAAAGTAAAAACATTACAAAAACATAAAACAAACGCCACAATACTCAAAAATACAAAATACTGCCACTTAAATAGGGTACTAGGAGTGATATACAAATTACATAAGACTTTTATTTTGACCAAGGAATAGAAAACAAATCATACTATTAAGGCTATTTCATTTAATTCTGATGTATACTTGAGCCTTACTCCTAACGGTTAACATTTTTCGAAAATTAAGCAATATCGTTAAATGTTAACTCGGCAACCTGACAGATCACCCTGACCAGGTCAGCACACACATTGCACCCTGCCGCTCGCTTCTATTTACATACAATAAATATACTATACTCGCTCATACAGCGCTAAAGTAAAGATCCAAGCAGCTGCATCCGAAGGCTGATCCTTAGTCATTATCATAGATGCAATCTGTAAAGAAGGTCTAGTTAACTCGAGTTAAAGTAGTATTTGTGACATTGTCAATTATGTGTGATTTGGTCAGTTTAACTACAAAGGGCCAACACAGCGGAAACTTTCAATATTTCGATATTTCAATAATTCATCCAATTAATAAGGTAATACGTCTTCTAATAGCATTTAAAATATAATAATCACAAAATTATATGTATTTAAATATATATTTCAAAAAATTGACAACTTACCATCTCCGATGTCATCATAAATATCATTATCTCTGTAGGAACGGAATGCATTTTTTTACCTTTCTTTGCAAAAACATTAACACGTATTTAAAATACAAAATGTATTTAAAAGTGACTTGGAACTTACTCAGACTGGATGTTGCTAGATGAGACATATCCAACTGAAAAGCGGAATACATAAGGTTCAGTTCGTATACTTTTTTTTCGTATTTGAAGCTTGACGGAACTGAACGCAACGGTACTCACACTTGCCCTCCTTGTTCCTACAAATGAGTTTGTCGTGGTCGGCGTTGCTGATGACGTCCAGCACCTCCCCGGCCTGCACGGCCAGATCCTTTCCGCTCCCCTTCTTACCACTTTTCACCGTCACTTGATAAAGCACCTTGATCTCCCCCTCAAACTGAAAAGAACACAGTTCTCTATGAAGCACTATGAAGGCCGATGTTTCTGCAGGAAACGAGAGTTCACCTCGCTGCTTCAGCACGAATGACGCAGAATATCTACTGTACACAGTTCCCTGCAGGACAGGTGTAATGGTACATTTTGTGCGGTACCTTAAACTTCTTCCTGAAGTCCTTTTCCTCTTTTTCAACTTTTTTCTGCTTCTTTGGGTCTTCTGCTTTTTCACCTTTCGCTGACTTCGGTTTCATTTGAGGCAAGCTGGATCATTCAATACAAGAGCAGGAAAAGGCATTTTTTTTATTGCGGGCATGGCTTAATTTAGTCTGTAATATAAAAATGAGGGGTTAAATTATTTATATTATGATATATTTATGTTATAGTGTGCACCTGCTGAGAGGGGGCGGCACAGGGAAAGAATCGACGTCATCATAAATTTCGTCGCCAGTAGGCGCCGATGACTTATCTGGAACATGCACAGATGCAAACATATTATTTGTTCTTTGACAATTTCCGTACTGGGTTCCAGCTCGAACCCGTCACAGGGCAATATGCTGGGATGTAATCTTTACCTGCGTGTCCTTCTGGACTGAACTGGGGAGGAGGAGGAACCCTGAAAAAAACGTCCGTCTTACCATTACATGAATGTCAAGTTTTCTTTGTTTTTTGTTTTTTGAAAAGCAAGGATTTTGATTAGAAAGGGAAAAATAAAAGAAGCCAATGAATTCCTTAGTTGCACAAAAATCACATTAATAAAGCATGGACAAGAATGAGACAAACAACGTCTTTCACAAGAGGAATGCATGCAGATTGGAGCAGTTGCTAGCATGAACGTGTGACGTTTACAGATGAAGTCAGTCAGCGTAGCGTGATTTTTTGTTTGTTTACTTATTTCAGAATTTATTGTGAGGATGCGCGAGCTCCTGGAAATCATTGGCGACGATTGATTTAAGGATTGTAGTTAAGATCCAATAAGTTCTTAATTAAATAAAGAGCATTTTTTGTTTGAATTTTACTAATATAAAAATTACTCATTATCGTGGTCAGGTTTTTTTCTCCGGTCACTGGGGCTCTTTAACATCCGAAAGAAACTGCGCGGTTTGGTGAGAAGCCTGCGCTCCTGGCTGCTAACGTAGGAACGTAATATGAATGAGATAAACATCTTTATGTAAATAAGAGGTCCCCACGTATTACACAGCATACTGCACAGTTTCCAAGTATTCGTACCTGACCATAAGGCTGGGATCATCCAGGTCGTCATAGACATCTCCATCTCCCTCGGGTGGTGGAGGTAGAATAACTAACAGCAGAAGAGTGGTGTTATTTACATGGTCTTTCTGCTCAGAATTGTTCATTCTACACCACTGTGGATGTGTAGGCTCTCATAAGATCAGGCTAGTAAGATCGAGACTATATTTACTAGCTATTAAAACACAAAAACTACTTTTAGACAGGTGTGGAAATAAAGGTTCAAACTTACCACCTGGACCACTGATACTCCTGAAATAGATAAAAATATGGTAAACCCAACAGTCTTTAACACCATTTTACCCCCACAGGAATCTTTTGAACATATGGACTTGAACATAGCACAGTAGTGTACCTGCTGTGTTCATCTTGGGGGGCTACATCATCGTAAACTTCATCTGGGTATACTTGGGTGGGAAGAGAGAGGCTTTGGTTCTTCAGCTTATCAAAGTCAATCTCAATTGATTCTGTCTTTACGTAGCCATCTGGAATAGGAAACAGTCTCTCAGCATCTCCAACAAGACCATCAGGAGTGTGGAATATTTTACCCATATCTGATGATCCTCTATCTGTTAATCTTCATTCAATGGTAACTGTAAGATAAAGTGGGCACTACTATCCCTCACAGGATTGAGTATATTGAGACAGTGTTGTTACATACTCTAAATATTTGCACCTACACAGGCATAACAATCTTAACAGTTTCTCTGTATAGAAGGTTGCCACTCACAGGAGCCATCTTGAGTTCTGGCCAACCATCGACCTTCAGGGTTTTCTGTAACGCGAAGTATCTCAATAGTCTCTCCCTGCTTAATGCTGAGGTCATTCTTGCCACCTTTGCAGTCTAATCTCACCTTCACTTTATGGATGACCTGAAGTTGTCCAGACAACTGCAGAGAAATAAAATGCAGACATTTTGGAATGTCCTAAAGTCCAGAAAAATAATTTAACGAACATGATCCTGTCTGCACTGGCTTCATATTTGATAATGTGACCTAAACTCACTTTGAATTTCCTCCTGGCCTCTTGTTCTTTTTTCTCACGGTCTTTCTGATCTTTCTTTTCTTGCTCCACTCGTCTTTTCTCTTCCCTCTCTCGTTTCTTCTCTTGTTCCTTTGCCTCCACCACTGACCTGCTCAGTGGGGTGAAATGACCACCACCCATTACACTTGTTTACTGGACAGGGGTTTGTTTACTCATTGTTTGGTATAGTGACTTTTGCATAGGCTAAGACAGTGTGTTGTGTCTCTTAAATTAAACCAAAATTGTGCACATGGCCAACAGAAAAATAACTGAAGAGCTATTTGTGGTCAGAAGAGAGAGTACCATCTGTCCTCTAGATCCTCGTACATTTCATCACTTCCACTTCCCTGTGCAGACAAAAGAATGAGAAGACAAATGATTAGCGAAATTTCCACAAATAACAGTTCAGTCATTGGCGTAGGTTGGGGGGGAAGGGATAATAATTCCTGTTTACAGCATCATATGATGTGTTACTTTGGGTGGTGTGATGAATGTGTCCCCCCAAAGAAATTAAACCTTCGGTTATAACAACAGTCAGGTTCCTTACCTCATCTTGATGTTCAGAGTTTCCTACAATGACAAAATGTTTTGATCAGATGTTTAATCTGGATTATCCTACAAAGTCTGGAATCTGAGCAGATGACAAATTCTCTCTTAATTGATGTTGGAATTAAATACCACTTAAAAACTTCATCACTAACCCCCAAACGAGTCCTTCAAGTCTGCAACATCATCATAGCTGTCGTCTTGATCTGCTTGTATTCTGCTTTGAGAAACATTAAATTATAAACAAGATTCAAGTGTATTATTATAATATATAATATATTTAAGGTGTAGTTAATTTGTCCAGATTTACAAATTAAAAATCATTTCAGCTTCCTGCTTTGCATTGAGAGGGTACTGACATGGCTGCTGAGGGTCGGGGGGGTAATGTTGGGGGCCCGTTTTGGACTGTCTGACTGCTGGGGTGAGAGGCTGGAGGGGGAGGAGGACCTCCTTTCTTTAATTCAGGTCCTAAAAACAAAATCCTTCATTTAAAATATTATATATATTAACATAGTTAAAGTACTTTTATAGATTCAGTTTCAGCTTAAGGCCTACAATCTTATGCAACAGGTCATATAAACTGATTTCTCTAAATTGGCCAGTACAGTCTATTTTAACAGCTACAGGCCTTACTAGAAGTAGTTAACTGAAATATATTAATTTTTGTCAACTTTCACCCAGCTGAGCTGTATTAGTGTAACCTTTGCACTAAAATCTACACAAAAGGGTCTGAAAATGAAACCTTTCAAACTTTCTTCCCATTTTAAGCTTCCCAGTTTTGCATAGACTACAGTTAAGAAGTATAAACGTCCTCAATAAAGGGGGAACTTGACTATTTCTGCAGTAGGTACACAATACATTTTACTAACTAATCTTTCATTACTTCAATGCCAAATAAACTTGAACATTTATGTTCTGCTTTTTCCACATTGTATGAAATACAATGCATCCTCCTATACACAGAAGCACAGGACTGTGGGCTACAGCAGGTTAACTAGTGAAAATCTACTAGATGATATGAAGCAAAAAAAAAGATGGCTGTGTTATATGCCAAATACAGGTAACCTATATATCAAAAACCTAGTGAACTTAACTTTTAAACCTGAGAACATTTAGACTGAGAGCATTAGAGGATGTTACAATGTGCCAGGTAATATGTGTACTACTCTCAGCAGAGTGGAAGACACAATAGAGCTACTGTTTAGAACCAATCACGATTCTACCATTTCCATTTATGACATTTTTTTCTTTATCTTCTGCAATTCTTATCTTTATTCGACTTACGTTAACGTTCAATTACATGGTAGCTTCACAAATTCCTCAAACAGAAGTAGAAGCTGAAATATTTTATTGCTTTACTAAACACACAACAGTGAAACACTTCCAAGATCTCTTTTTCATGATTTAATCTGGCCAGTCCTTCAGGATGAATAAACATTTTAGACCTTTTTCAAAACTGTTTGATGAAGTATATGTCTGCATAACAAGAAAGCTAAAAGGAGACATCACTCACCTTCACTTGTAAGTTCTACACCTTTCTTAAATTTATCCATGTTGACTCTGGGGGGTCTATTAGGTTTGCTTGGGGGGTTGCCAAGAGCCAAACTGTTAGGTAAAGGCTTTCGTTTAGGTGCCGAAGGATCACTGTTTGCTGTCTGTATGCTGGATCCAAAGGGTTTTGCACGGTAGCTAGGTTTTTTCGCGACTATGGGGCCTGGACCTGGGGAATCTTTCAAGCTTGGCAATTTGGCATCATCCTTGGCTGCTTCTTCGACTTTGCAAAAGATATTCTGGGCAGCACGAAAGCTTGAGGGCTTTGCAGCAAAGTCTGAAATGGGCTTCACATCTGAAGTTCCATCTTTGGTGTCATCCATTTGCTGATGCTGACGGAGCATAGCAATGTTACTCTTTGGTTTGGGAATGGTTGGTATTTTCTGAGACATGGGACTCGAGCTGCTACCATTGTTTTCTGGCTTGGGGCACCATAAAGGCTTGTTTGTGATAAGTGGTGGCTTAGGGATGGAGTTTTTGATGTCTAGTGCTGTGCTGCTCACAGGTAGCTTCTGGGCTGGGACCTTAGGCAAAATGGGCTTTTGTTCAGTATCATGGGACAGGTCCAGTGATTTGGGCTTGATGGGTTTTACGAAAGGATGGGTTTTACTGTCCTCGTTCCCACCAGTATTCTCGAACCTGCTAACAAGGGCTTTGGGCTTCATGGACTCTCGTGACTCGGAGCTGCTCTTGGTGGAAGCCGTGCTCTTCAGGTAGCTGGGTTTCAGTGCAGAGGGGTTATTAGCTGCAGCGCTGTCCGAGTGGGTGGTCTCTAACACAGGCTTCTTGAATGGGACTGTGGGACCAGATAAGGTGGGGTGGACAGCGGCTTTTGGACGCCCCCCAGCAACCCCCTCTATGGATGTACTTCCAGACTGGAAGTGAGCCATAATGGCTTTCACATCAGACTTGTTGTCCTGGAAATGAAAATGTAAAAAAAGGAAGAGAAAGGGGAGGAAAAAGCACAAAATAATGTGTTTTAGTAAGGTAGCAGTCCTATATGGTACTAACCCAATGATCAAAGGCATGCTTTTCTGTTCAGAATAAGTAAACACATTTTTCTTTCTTTAATTAAAACTAAACACTTAAAAATAATGCTGTAATAGCTTTATAGGCTTAAAGAACTGCAGTTTCTGTATTGGTTTCTGTAATGTCATTATCAAACTGCATATCTGGTTGTTTCATATATTGCTGTTTATTACATACGTATGCATTCTCTGTTACACAATTCTAGTTCAGAATTTAACTGACATGTAAAGGTCTGTTTTTTATTTACAGCAAATGTCAATTATTTACAGCAAATTATTTAGTCAAATTGCCTCATATTTGGTTTATATAACAAATGAAAATAAAATGTGAATAGTTTGACACCACTTTTAAAAAGTTATGATGAGAACATTTTAAATGTAATTACCTGCACTTTCTCTAGCTTAAAACAAATCCCCCTTCTGTGAGAACCCTGGCTGCTAGCTTCACTGGGCTCAAGGTCTAACTGTGATAACACAGGAACTGAGTAAATCTATCACACACTACAGTAGAAGGAAGTTACTAGTTGTACAAAGGGAGCTGTTGTCAAACAGTGTAGAAACATTATCTAGGATGAAACCAAACTCCATTTAATGGTTTGAGCAAACACCAAACAGTAGAATAACTTAGAAAATAGCACAGGAAAAGGAAGTTCTGTGTCTAGTACTATATATTTTATCTTTTTATCTCTAGTTTGTTTTGTTTTGTTTTTTTCTTTGGCCACCTACTGTGTTGATGTGAAGTATTTTAAGTTTTAAACTTCATTAAACCAGAAGCCTGCCACCCTGCTTATCTTTAAACATGCCTAAATATGACTACCTTTGAGCCGTGCAGATTTCCTAAACTAGATTATTTTCATTTTATAATGTTTGAGAAATGCTGTTTGAGTATGTATTATACAGGATATATATAAATACAGGATGATATATTTGTATGATTGCATGCAGTATGAATCTCAGTATGAATATACCCTATCCACAATACAACATTTAGCCACAAAATCAATAAATGTTAGAGGTTTGGTTCACAGGCAGGACCTCTTACTTGAAAGCCCAATTTAGGAATGTCATGTAACTTATCCGAGCAGCTTTCATTACAGTAACACCAGTAACAAGTGATGAAAAACACCCCTCATAAAAAGGACCGGTGCTTCTTTACTAAACATTGTCCTACTGTTGCACAGAGAAAGGCCTCGGAATTAGTACTGCAGGACAGGTACACATGCATCCAGCAGACACACCCTAAGTAATGAGTGCTATTTGAATCGGGACAGACCGTTCACCAGGAAACTGTGCCGTTGCAGTTGCAAGCAACAGAAGAAATGAGGAACTTTGTGTTAGACACAGGAATATGCATTGGTCAGTATCAAATACACTATCACTGTTGCTATGGCGAGAGCAGTCCATGTACTTCCTATGATCTCGAAGCATATGAACAAAAATAACCTTCATCACTGTGTTTTTATGTATTACGGTTTTACTTTTCAAAGTGTCCTTTATTTATCCATGTATTATATCACCACATGAACAAACTAAGCTAATTTTCACTTGTTATATACTACAGCGGCTTGCCTCACGTATATACAAGGTACAGTTATATAGAATATCCTGCCACAATATTTACGTTACAGACGACTTGACCAAGGACTGTATGGGCTTTGCAACATGCAAAGCAATCTAACGAGACAAAGCACCCTCCTATGCCTACATATAGTATACTTTGAAAATGAAACAGCACACTGTCTTTGCTTAGTGGAGTTGCTGTAAGAGAGATAGGTTGCTGAAATGGGCATTATCAGTGAGCAACCAATTGGCGACCAAAATAGGAAACTACTTTACAGTACTACACAACCAGAGCAGTGTATACGTTCAGCCCTGTGTATATAATTTCTGGGTACAGTGAAGAATTAAGAGCCAACTAATGTTTGCTTTAGGGAAAGAGGAAGCTTTGTTGATGAAGCAAGCCAAACTTGCAACCCTGCATTATTGGCTTACACAATGCTGTTTCACATTGCAACAAAAAAAAAAACTCCAAAATTTCCAAGCTAGTTTCAACTTGTTGTGTTATTTGGTTGTGACAATAGTTGTTGCCTAAGATAGACTTTTATTACCATTTGCATTTTATAGAAGGCAATTTTATATCTAAGCAGTAATGTCCACAGAGCTACTTTCTTTCGCCTACAATACACATTCACATAAATGTATGTCATTTGACAAAAGTCACATTTGTAGCATCATGGAATTTCACCTGTCTGCAATCTGTGTAATTTTTAAGAAACAGTAAGAAATACCACAGGCGATCTCAGTATTATACATAGATCTACGTGCTGCTATGCTGTGTAAATATATTTTTCATCTCAGACTACCACCCAGACTCTGTGAACTCTTTCGCATGCCAGTCCACACTTGACAAGCCTGAACATTTCCTACTAATAACTGGAAAAAAAAAAAGTTGCACTCACCATGATGGGAGTAGGTTCCTGCCACGTCTCTTCATGAGCTGTTTTCACTAGTTGTGAGTGTTTTCAATACCAAATGTGTGAGTGTCTAACTGAGTATGAGACACTGCGTTTGTAACCTCAGTGCCAGTGTGGTGACTGCAACTTCCCCTCTCTGACAATGGACTCTACCCTAGCCATCACAGGAAGCCTTATCACTCACCCCGTCTCTTCTATTTGCCTATTCCACAATGTACCTCTGCTTTCTCCATTGAAACAGACAGAACAGAGAGGAGCTTTCTGGCTATACACTTTCACTAGTGTTTTTTGTGGCACTAAATCATTTCTTCTAACCACATGGTAATAATAAGCTCATCTAAAGGATGAATGAAGTTATACCAATGCTTTTTTTTTGTAAAAGACTTTCAGAAAACTTACCAAGCCTTGAGTGCAGTAAGCCAGGGGTTAGACCATTAACACATTAGACAACACAGAAACAGCAAGCTCAGAGAAGACAAGAACACTTTTGAACAACTCTAACTGCCATCTCATTGCTTAAAAAAAGTTTGTTATTTCTGGTGTTGCTGAGTTTTGTAAGAGGAAGCAAATCCCCCTAATTAGAATAGAACTACGATAACATCTTTTCCAGGTATAATTCTTTATTATGAATGTTGCTTTTTTTTTTTACATGGCTTTAGCTAATGATTATATATTTTTAAGATGTTTGTCAGCATTTTAACACAGACATTTTCACATTTGGCCAGTAAAGAACATGACACATTTCTCCATTCCATAGTCCCCACAGTATGTTTTGTGCTGTAAGATGAGATTCTATATTTATATCCTCAAATAAATGTGACAAGCTACACCTTAATGGTCATTGTTAAATAACAAATACAATGTTCTGGAGTATTGAGGAAAAACCAAACAAAAACTGTCATAGGCCAAGTATTCAGACTTAACTGTGCTTTCCTGTATATTTACAGACTTAACTTTATTCATTAGTAGGCAGATCAATTGTGGTATCTGTTAATGTGGCTCAGTACTGATACAGAACCTCTGATGATCAATATTCAGGACAAGTTTTTCTTTGCACAACCATTATTTGGAATTAAACAAAGTAGTAAAAAATGAAAGTAAAAATTTGGTTTTTCTGGGCTCCTGATAAATATTTTTCTATTATATTTTTATAACATTTACATCATTTTAATAAAAAGAAATTACTCACTGCAGAAAGCAAATGACATAATTCTAAACATCACAGATGGGGTCTGTGTTCAGGTGATAATTGTTTTGACAATGTGCATGTTAAAAAACAAGCAAACAAACAAAAACCAATCTCCCAATTCTGATGATCAAAAAGATGCCCAGACTCAAAGAATTACATACTGTCGTAGCATGTTAGGTAGGGAGTGATGACAAAGTTGATTGTGGATTTAAAGTCCTGCCATTCCTTCAGTTACATCCACATCATAGTTCAAAAGGTGACAACTATCTTTCAGGTTTGTTCAGCAGGCAATTGTCCATGAAGGAATAACTGAAGCATGTTTAAGCTTTAAATGAACCAGCCTAGAATAAGAGGAAAGTAAACAAGCATTTGCACAGCATTGTGAAAATACTAAAAAATACATGCAAATGCACTTTCCCAGTATTCTGCCCCACAGTGGCAATCCCTTGAGCTGCATGTCCTTACATGCGTGTAGAAAGTGTTCAGTCTTCTGATCGATGGTACAGATAGCTGTCCTCAGGCTCTTCTATGTATCCATGGTAACTGGCAGCCTCACCTCCACCCCTGTCTTCTGGGCAGTGGATGCTGAGGGCCTGCTGCAGCTGCACTTCTTGTTGGCGCAACTCCATGGAGTCTACTAAGTCGTAGATGTTGAGCATGGACCACATTGGAGAGGGAAACCATGCTTTGATGTCTCCATCCTTCTCCACCACGACCATGCTGAAGTAGTCCCTGTTGATCTTAAGCTGATCTCTCAGTCTCCTTACCATGTCCTGAGACAATGACTCCCTTTCAGATTGACTTTTGCCTAATGGACAGGAGGCAGACAGATGTGTTTTTAATGCAAACATTACAACATGCAATTGTTAATCTCACAAAATAATTAGAAGACGTGATAATGTTCATGAATTTTGTTAAACTTGGCTTAAATATAGCATACCATTCAGTGGAAACAGCTCAACGGTCCCAGAAGCTGTTGGTCCTTTTCCCACCAGCTTCAGCAAAGCAAAATGACGAATACCTAGAGAGTACAATTATAAAAAGATCTGAACAAAGTATCTTCTTATCATTTTTTGCAGTATTGAGGTTTATGAGTACATTATGTGATGCCCTTACCCATTTGACACTCCTGTCCACTAAGAGCTTGAAGCTGTTGATGAAGGAGATAGTCATCCTCTGTGGGGGCAGAGATGATTAAAAGTCTTCTTTTGGACACAAACCTTAATGTGCAGGAAAATAAAAAAGAAGAATCAGTTTTAATCAGTTTTTCTCTGATGAATTTTCCTTATATTTTCTCCATACTCCATCATTTAAACCAATCAGTTAGTTTCTGTGCATCTACCTGAGCAATGAATTCTCTTCCTCATTAATTGTCCCAGATGGAGCACAAGAGGAGGAACCTTTCTTCTCTTGTTCTTGCTCCAACTGTTGGGTCTGGAAGCTGTCGATATAATTTATGATAGCCAATGGGGTTGTTGGTAAATCAAACACCTTCTGAAGCTGCAATCACAAGAGGGGATTAGTTTGATGGTTTGTGGGTATCTCATCTCAGGCCTAGTGAAGATAAATTCAAAATTGCCCTTACTTTAGGTTTCATGTCATAGTCAGCCACCACCATAGAAGATTCCTTGGACACAAGACCGTATTCTTTACGTATTTGACTGATCAGGTCAGGGTTTTTGAAGCTGTCTGCCATTGAGGGGAGCTGAGGATCTCCATCTGCACAAAGATTTGGCATTGATGTTTGTACATGTAAAGATAACTTAGAATGAAAAAAGCTCCAGAGAGCTTCTGCCCAAACTGCCTGCTGTTGTCAGTAAAAAGCAGTAGTCACATAGTATAATGAAAGAGTGGGAGCAGGTGGATAGTAGGAGATTGAACTGCCCTGCTACCTTGCTGATAGTGTTGCAGGCGCAGTGTGGAACTGTCATCCGAACCCAGAACTGCCAGCACAGTAACCTTACGGAAGGCGAAGTCACAGCTATGCAGCTCGTTATCATCTCTCTGTTGGATATACTCAGTCGAGACCTCGCTGGGAGAAGAAATCACCTGCACCATAAATAGAAGCTACTAAAGTGATTAACATTAACTAAATGTTAGCTACATCGAAAAATTAACACATCAATATGTACTTACAAGAAGTCTTCTTTTGCCCTTGAGTTTGTCTGTAAACTCTTTGAGGGCTGCTTTTTCTTTACTGTCTCTTTGTGACTTCTTCCCTCCTCCTTTTCCCTTCTTCTTCTCTGCATCCTTCTTTCCTTTGCCTTTCTTTTTGGATTTTGAATTATCGACTGTTTGCTCTCCTTCGACCTGTTTATCTTCTGTAAAGCCACCTGTGCTTGGATGCACCCCTTTGTCTATTTTAGAGTCATGCTTACTCCCCCCTTTCACTGATTCCTTGCTTCCACGTTCTGTGTTCTTCCTTTTATTGTCAAGTTTTGGCTTTGCTTCTTCAGTTGTGCCAGATGCTGCTGCAGTCATCCGTTTGCCTCCACCCGAGCCTGAGGGGGTTTTATAGATGACAAACCTGGATTGTCCATTGAGGATATCTCTAACTTTGCTTTTGATTGCTGCCTTTTTATCCAATGCTGGTTGTTGTGAAGGAAAGATAGATGTAATATTTGCTTGCTTCTGAGTACTAAAGATCTTTCTTTTGGTATGACCTGATTGCTTCAGCACTAATCTCTTCTTCATAATCTTACACTTCTGTTGTGACCCTTTCCTAGCGACCTTTTCGAGTTTACGCAAAGGTAGCTGATCAATCGCTTCCAGAATGGCTTCAACACGGACAGGGTAAGGGAATCTCACACTCACCTTCAAGTTTTTCTTCAGGATCAACATGGAGAAGGTCTGGTGTTCCATCTCCAAGTAATGGAGCAGTTTGGTTACCATGTCCGAGTCCATGGCTTCCTCTGTGGCCTGGCCTTGCATGGTTGTGCGGTGGATTTTGCCTTCCATCATTGCATTCTGAATAATGATCAGAATTAGGGTATCCCTCTCTGCTAAGCGACAATTCAGCCCCTCTGACTCTTGGATCTGTTTCTCTATCATGCGTAAGTAGTTATCACTGTGAGATGGAGCAGTGATCACCCACAAACGTCTTTTCCCAGCAAAATCTGACAAGAAATCTGTCTCTGAAGCTCCTGTGGACTCTCTCTCCCCAGGTTGTTTTGCTCCAGCCTGCTCCCGGGAGCCCACTGGTTCATCCCTCATCTCTGGCTGCTGCCTGTTTATGCCTGCTCTAGCCGAAAGCACAGCGCCACAGTTCCACAGAATGAACCCAACCAGCACCAGACACAGACGACGCATGCCCTCAGAGGTGTAACACAGTGTCACCCAAAACAATGTTTCCCACCGTAGTTTCAACAGCCACCAAGCAGAAGCCTGAGGAAGAGCAGGGGGGAAAGCAGCCTCTGGTTCACATTAGCGTTCAAGACGTTTCTGGAATTTTTGAGCTTCAAACGTGGTTAAACATGTGCTTCAGCTTTCCGCATTGCACAGAGCAGCGTGTGAGGTTGGCTGAGCAGAGGCAGGCAAGAGGGAATGGAGTTGGGGAGGGGGGTGTGAAATCTGACCCTCACGCCTCTGCTACCGTGAGCAACAAACTCTGTTATCTGAAGTAACATGTTGTCTGTTATCAGCAGTAAAACTGGCTTTCACAAAAGGTCATATAACGTTTCAGCATCTTACATCCAAACTTTTCCATTGCATGTAAACTTGAATGAAACTTAGGGATTTTCTTCACCATGTACAAGTTTAAACTTACACAGTTCAGGAAATCCAGCTTATTTTTCATTGAAACGTGCACAGAAGACGACATGGTCAAACGTATAATAATCCTAATTATACTTTGAAATATTATCACAGATGTCAAAGTGCATAGTCAAATTCCATGTAAGTGGAATTTGTAAACAAACATGTCTATGTATGTGGAAACATACCACTGATTTGTGAAGTACATGACGGGTCATCACATGACGAAACTGTAGCACCAATCATTTATATATCTGCAATGTATAATACTGACAAAGACATATAAGATATTATAATATGATTTGTGGGAAGAGGTGGGGCTTCAGTATATAAGTGTATATGTCCCAGCATACCTTACCATAGCGCCTCTAGTGGTTAAACATTGGTATTATTTACTATCGCTACATGCTGAAAGAAAAAATTACTAGCTGTAAAATGACATCTATATGAAGCTCTTTGGCTCAGTGAACCATGGTTACAACCCCCATTCCCACTTAGGGAAGACCCAGAAATTCAAAGTAGACCCAGAAATTATTTTATTTATTTCATTTACCATATGCACAGCATGTCAGAGACATGATGCATTGAAATGCTTGTAGTGACGCTCAGGGTACATTTACATCAGAATAAAATAAATTTAAATAAAATATAAATGTAACAACAGATAAGAAAATTGTAATGTGTTATGTAGCAGTGCAGTTTGTATATGATACAGGTATAAAAGTATAAAAATGTCAAAATGTAAAATGTACAGTTGAGTATTTGGGTACTTCCAGTATGAGTATTACAGTACGAATTGTGTTACTTCCTCTGTCTCACCACCTCGGACCTTGGGTAGTTAGACACGCTGATCCTTGAGTAAAGGCAATGGTTTGAAAACATGCTGCACGCGCGTTCCACAAACGGAATCAGTTCAATAGAGCTGCATGATAGAGGAACTGTCTGAAATAGCACACAGTCGCCCAAATGAAGTGAGCAAAATCTCTTTTGCCAGAACACATTCACGGTAAAAGGCTTCTCTTCGTCTGAGGTAATTTTTGCATTAGAATTGTACTGATTTTCTAAGAATATTTTATTTCTAGCCAAGTAGCTTTCAAAGACAAGACCAATCAATAACCTACAAGAAAAATCTGCTTTGATATAAATGGACCACAAACCCTCATGCAAATGAATGCCCTCAGATTAAATAAATAAATAAACATAAATAAACAAAAACACGCTATATCATGTCATTCAAAATTAGGTAAAAAAAAAACATGTAGAAACACTAACTGCAAAGATGGAGCTCCGCGAACGAGGCCGGGAACGGTTGATCGTTTCGCTTTTGTTTTCAGACGACAGCTACATTGACATCGACAAAAGACCCACAAACACAGAGTGACAGACATACGCTTAAATACACTCACGCAAGACACACCACAGGTGAAACAATAACAATAACTTGACTCACATTCATAACCACGCCCACAAACACACACACAGACAAAGTCACAAAGTCACACATACTCACTTGCCGGACACGACGCACCCACCTTCACACAGACACAGGAAAAGGGAGGAGGCCAGGGCGGCCACCATGACACTATCATATTAAAACACCTGCTTTTGTATGCCATAGACCTCAAATCTGTGTTAAATCTATTTTTGAGAAAGAAAAACAAACTCATAAAATCATGAAAAAGCATTTAAATGAAGAGGTACTCAAACAGCTAATGGAGAACTTTTGTAATGTTAAATGTCTATGCAGCTTCTTTCCTGCAATAGCCATATTCAGTTCTTACAATGTCTTTTTTTGTATCTTATTACTGAGGAAAGCCTGTGTGTTGCTTACTATAAGCATGGGACGGGGTTGTCAGCTGCAACACTGAACAGAGTTTAGTGATGTCCATGGTATACCACACAAATGAAGTCATCTGCTAATTACTGAGTTCTTCATGACTTGTAAATGCTAAATTCAGGATTCTTGTAAACCCCTCTTCCCCAACCGCTGATACAACTGGTCTGACATTGTTGGTCTAGCAACTCCCCCTACTGGACCAACTTGTGTCCTATGTACTGTACTGCTAAGGCTACATGACTCAAGTCTATTTAGTTTAAAACACCTTTAATGCTAGGCTAGATGCTTTATGGCCAAAATTATGTGGACGACTGATCATCACCTCTTTATATAAACTTACTGGGAATCCCATACCAAAACAATGGGCAATAATACAGAGTTAGCCTCTCCTTGTGGCTCTGGGAAAGCGTTGCACACGTTTATGCATTGTGCCTATGGGAATCTGAGTCCATTCAGTCAAAAGAGCAATAAGCTCATACACTAATGGCTTTGTGTAGGCCACTGAAGTTCCTCCACACCAAATTCATTAAACCATGTCTTTATGGATCTCTACTTGTGCACAAGGGCACAGTCATACTGCAACAGAAAAAGGGTTTGCCCAAACTGCTGGAAGTTGGAAGAATATAATTGTTTAAAATGTTAATCCTGTAACATTAACCATAACTTTCAGTGAAACTAAGAGGTGTGTAGCCCAAACCTTGAAAATCATGGCAAATCCTCTTCATGAAGCTCACAACGCACTGTTCTGGTACTGATGTTGATTCCAGAGGCAATTTGGAGCTAGCACAACGGAGTATAGGTCATTTTTCACAATAGACATTTAAGCAATTCTCCTAAACACATCCATTTTATAGTAATAGCATTTACATTTGACTAGACAAGATCTAGCAGGGGTGAAATTTTACAAACTGAACTGAGGCAGCGGTGACAATTTATGACATTGAAAAAATGTAGAGTCACTGAGCGCTTCAGTGCATCCCATTCCACCTGGAAAAGTCTGTCTATAGAGAATGCATGACTATGTGCTTGATATTATATCTATATTTCTGTCAGCAAATCCCTGATCTCAATAATTATGGTGAAGTGTAAGAATTTGATTTAACGGTCACTCTATAGATTAGTGAGTGTAGAGATTGAATGACTGTGCTGGACCTCTTCTGAATTGCAAGCATCAATAATAACAATAATAACAATAATAATAACAATAACAATAATAATATATTTATAATAATGTAATAACAATAATAGTTTAATATAATAATAATAATTTTCCGCAGCAGTTTGTAACGGATGTTTAACTCTGATCTCGTACTGGTCGTTTTAGGGAACGTTGCTGAGAACTCTAGGCGATCCAATAAAAATGTGACTGGAGACCAGATTTCTATTTCTTCCGGGTGGCACGTTTGGCTTCGCCGCTCTGTGTACTGCATTAAAGGTCAGTCCCCAATACCGGTATGGTTTAATTAAATCACGCTGTTGGTTATATTTATAATATTATGCATGTTGAATTAAATAAGATGTTAGTTATAACGTAGTTTGAATATTTTTTTATTGTGAGTGCTTGGTGCAAATTCTTTAAATACTGCTTTCCATCTAGCTACTTAGCAAAGCTAGTCCGCAGTAGGCAGCTGATGTGAAAGGAGACTGCCATAGGTAAGCTATGCTAACTAGCTTTGTAGCTATGGCGGCCGCAGTCTACTCATCATCTTCCAAAAGCGAGGGCTCGCTAATGTAGCTCGAATGGTCACTTGCCAGACACGGAACGGGTTATCTTTAGCCCCGATGTCTATGTCTGATTTAATTGGTTAAAATTATGACGTTCTGAATTTTAAATTTGGCAGTTGAGATTCGGCAGTTTGCTAGCTGTTAGTCATGGAATTTATGAATGAACGAATATGACCTATCTCGCAGACTAAGTAGTTCGCTAGCTAACCTAGCTAAATAGACTAACCTGCTAGCTAAAGTCGTGCTTGGGTAGACTAAGTTTGGTCTTTGCCTGGTAATTAAATAGGTGTGACAAATTACCCTACGTCTTTTCTCCTCGTCTAATTCACATTTAATTTTGTAAAATTATGAGTTTCTTAAAAATCTCGTTTTGAATTAAGGTTTTTCTATTTCGTTATGAATTCCATTTAGTTCGTTAGCTAACTAAATTGATAACTTGCTGATACCGTTACAAAAATCTGCAAACTCGCATAGCGGTTACTGATTTTCCTCTTGTTGTGTGATGACGTGGTGCTGTTTTTGGTCTGTCATTTTCAGGTTGCATAGACATTTTTGCCCAGATCTGAAATACATATTAGTAATTATATTGTTCGTTCTCCAGTGTCCCCATTTGAAACGATTTCGTGAAAACGTTCTCTAATGTAGCTTTGCCGATATTTTTAATGTAAGCATAGATTATTAACGGGACAATACTGTCCACGTGCCCAAACGGAGGAAAGTCACCTGTTGCATACAATTCTCATGACATTTTGTGTAATAAAATGCGCGAAGGCCATGTGGTCACGCTGATCCCAGTGCGTGTGTGTTGTGTCCACGTATTTGTGTATGTTTCATGGATGTATATGACCTCAAGGAGAGTCAGCTGTGCCAGGGTTGGCGTGGGGCGATTGGAACGAGCTGGGATAAGTCGGTTGTGTTCACTCTCTTTCCTTTTGCCCGGCGCAGGAGGAGGGTCGTCTCAGCTGCATAGCTCCTCCTCGTGTCCCCGATGGCGAGTCTTTTGCGTGTGGTTGCCAGCAGTTGTTCTGGCCCCTTCTTCACTGGGGTGGCCTGTTCTAAGCTTCAGACTGTCCGGACCGTGAAGACGCCATGTCTGCGATTCTTCAGGACCCATCAAGCCCTTACTCGCTCTGCTAGCCCAGGTAAAAGCTCTTCAGTATCATCTGTACTGTCACAATAGAAGAAACTGGAAAGTACGCAGATGGGAATCTGTTACTGAAATACTGATAGCACACACCCCATCTGATTCTACATTCTGCCTCTTGGTTTTGCTTAGGTAGGTGTCCTTGATAAATCCCTTGGACCTTAGACGCATTTCTTAGTGCAGTAGGTAGCCCATAGCTTGCTCTATTTAAATATGAAACCTTAAGTTGTCTAAAGCCCAGTGTCTTGGACCAGTTTACGAGATGCAAAAAGCACATAAACTCAAAGTAACTTTGTCATTCTGAATTTTTGTTGCAACCAGGCACGTGTCCCAAGGTCATTGTGTCCCTTGACTTCCTGCTCCAAGCTTGTTTTGCCACCATTACCTTGTGCTCACGTGTTTTCTGGCTACAAATGAATGAAGTGCCCGGCACAGAGTACAACACATGAGCCGCCTGGTTACGGGATGTGTGCGCTAGAGACTGTCCATTCATGGCTGACGTTCTTTGAGCTGCGCACGAATGCTAATGACAGCTGTGGCTTGCTGACTATTTCTGGCAGCATTCCAGCTGAGTTTGGAGCCAGGAGTTAGGGAAAGAGCGCTTGCTGAGGAAACGAGGTCGTTAGGAAGCTTTGAACAGAAAAGGTGCACAAACGTGCACTTAACAATATGTTTACACCCACAAATTGTAATTGTAGACCTCATTACCTCGATGCTACGTGAAGGTAATGAACAAACACCTCCTTATCTTGACTCATTTAGTGATGCTCACACAGTTTTTGACTTTGTTAAAAAGCTGTTTGCTCCCAAAAGACTGGGAGAAAAAAAAAACATTTTACAACCTACTAAAGTAGTTATCCAGGGTAGGCGTAATTTAACGTTGTGAACTCTCAGTAGATGTAATTAACTTTGGGCTGTAGTAGACATGGTGCATCTAGTCTGCAGCTCTGTAGTTAGAGCCATTTTAGCATGCTAGATGCTGTGATTGGTGTTTTAGTCACCTGTGATTAGCTGTGTGGTGAAAGTTCCTGTCATGGAGATGCTGCTTGCACAGCCCTTGTATGAACGTGATGCATTGTCTTGGTTTAATTCTGTTTGTTCATAATGAACTTTTCTGGAATGATGTCTAATACATTATCACTATCATCCTTCAGAAATGTTTAGTTGTATTGCAGACAGGAAGTAGAGGCTGTGTTGTGCCTTGAGGGAGTCGGTGGGTCTTTGGTGCTGATTTGATGCTATTATTAGAAAGACTTCGGGCAAATATTTAGAGTAATTTCCTATTTTGATGTCTTTTAGAATGCTACAAAGCAGTCCTGGTCTCATGTCTCAGTTCTATTTTATGTTCTGAAATGATTACAGTAGCTGCCTGACTTAGTTCGGTGAACATTGGCCAGTATTTTTGAGTATGAGACTTTGAAATCATGTGTGCATGTTCATTGAGCATTTAGTTTATGGCATTTTGATTGACATTGCCCATAAACTGCCTGCAATTAGCTGATTTGGACTTTCCCTTTCATCAAGCTCTTATCTTTTATGACCTGTTTGTAATCTCCCTCTGTAACCTTTGTGAGAGAATTCTCGCAAAGTCAGAAAAGATTAGATGTTAAGCTGAGGATGTGGGACATGTTCTTGATGGACTCTTTTTGGAGTCCAGACACCTTCTGGGGTTAGTTTAATGTCCATAATTTTTGTTCCCTTTCAAGCCATTTAATACACAACTGTTTTTGTCTACATTATTTTGTATTATTATTTAGGGCTTCTATTTTTCTTCTACAGTTGGTGTTTCATATTTTAAAATAACTCTTGAAACTCTACTTCTGATATACTACAGAGAGAATATATTCATTAGACTATCAGTATCTTGCAAAGCTCTTTTTAAAGGTATTCCTTGTTTCTGCAGGCATTCCTTACAAACAGTTGACTGTTGGCGTTCCCAAGGAGATTTTTGAGAATGAGCTCCGTGTGGCAATCTCACCGGCGGGAGTGGATGCCCTCATCAAACAGGGCTTTAATGTTGTGGTGGAGTCCGGGGCGGGAGATGCTGCAAAGTTTCCCGATGAGATGTACACCAGTGCTGGAGCCGCCATTAAGGACACCAAAGCCGCCCTGGAGTCTGACATCGTGCTGAAGGTGTGTGGTTTTCCTGTGACTGTGAGTCTGACTGGGGTAGTTGTGCCAAGTGTTCATTTCCCACTGCCGTGCCGCTCTATGCCAGGTTCGGGCCCCGATGCTGAACCCGGTGCTGGGCGTCCATGAGACGGAGCTGATGAAGGATGGAGCCACGTTGGTCAGCTTCATCTACCCGGCGCAGAACTCTGAGCTGATGGAGAGCCTGGCCAAGCGCAAAGCCACTGTCCTCGCCATGGACCAGGTGCCCCGCGTCACCATCGCCCAGGGTTACGATGCCCTCAGTTCCATGGCCAACATCGCTGGGTGAGCTACCACTGCACCGCTGGTGCGTCACCTCTGGCGGGGTTTGAACGCAGCAGCCCTCACTCTGTGCGGCTCTGCGGGGCTGGAGCTCTCTCTTCCACCCCAGCAGTACTCCAGCGTGCTCATGTCTCAGCAGATGTTTCTGTGGCTCTCGGGCCTGAATGATGCCTTGTGTTTTGCAGCTATAAAGCCGTCGTCCTGGCAGCTAACAGCTTTGGCCGCTTCTTCACCGGCCAGATCACGGCTGCGGGGAAGGTCCCCCCTGCTAAGGTACCATCTGGAGTCCTGCACGCCTGTGTTCCGGGACATTTAGAGTTTTTGTTTTCTTGTTTGTGAACATGTTTATGGCTTGATTCTGTGTTGTGATATTTGGAGGTATTATTAGAGCAAGACAGCTGAACCGCTGTGTTGTTTTTATGTAGAAAATCTTCACAAACGATTCTACAAGTTTGTAGTTCATAGTATTTTTTTTTTTTACATTTACAGATTGTGACTATTTTCTACAACTTCAAATTCCACTGTCACAGGTGCTTTAGTTGTTTTTGCTCCTGTAATGCTTCAGTCTTGAGATGTTTGCCCTCGATGTGACTAAGGTGCTGATCATTGGAGGTGGTGTAGCAGGGTTGGCAGCTGCAGGCACTGCCAGGGCCATGGGTGCCATTGTCAGAGGCTTTGACACCAGGTAAGAACTTCAGCACAGTTGCTATAAAAGGTGAATATGCTCATTTTTAGCAGTCACAAAGGGTCTAAAAATGTTAATAGTAAATTAGACTTCATTATAACTTTGACTGACCTTATTTTCTAAACAAAACTTAGTGTTTGATCTCTACATTTTGCCAGAGGGCAGCAGAGAGTCCGCAAATTGCATTTTCTTCTGAGGTTGTAATCTATTTGATCCATTGAAGGAAACGAGATAAAATGACTGCAGTCCATGAGTTAACAGTTTTTATCCTAACTGTCGCTGCTTCTACGTACAGTGCTGTTACATCTGAATGCGGGCACTCTAACACGTTGCTGCTGGAGTGGTCCTTAATACTAAAAATAGACGAAAATATCACGGCACATTGACTTCACCTTTCTATGCTTAAATGGAGAGGGGAAAGAAGCCTATTAACGATGCCTATTTGCCTATGATTATTTTTTGAATGTCGAGACTTTTGCTCCAAATATTGCAGTTTGGTGCTGCATGTCCAAAAACATCCATTAGGGGGCACCTGGAATTAGGCATGACTCGTACCAGCTTGAAGCAAATGACAATATTCAGATGAAAACGAATATTGTGGTATTCAAAAGAACATTTTGTGCAATTGTGACTGCAGAGAAAATGTCTTGGAAGGTATTAAAGTAGTAGGCTGAAAATTCCTGGTAAAAATTACAATACTAGGGTATCATTTGTTTGTAGCAACATTTAAGCATGTTAATTACTGCAGCCATTGCCCAAGAGATCATACATCCAGCGTGTAAAGTTCATAAGCATGATAATGTGTACCAGCTATGGCACAATGACTTGAGGTATACCATTAACTGTTTGCAAAGCTGATGACATGCTTGGCATAATTCCCTGGGTGCGTAGCGTACAGGGTATGGCCTGCTATATTTGTGAATATATACACTAAGCTTCAAGGGCCTCCCAGAGGCCCCAGTTTCTTGCCTATTCGCATTCAGCTGAAATGCTCCTGCACGGATGCTTCTGTGGCACCTTTGGCTTCCCATGTGCAACAGGGAAAGTGGTACAGTGTCCTGAAGCCCAACCACATGGGTCTGCTGTGTTTTGTTCTGTATATGTTTGTTTATATCTGGATATTCTGTATATTCTGCCACATAATATATGGAGCGTGGATAAACGTGATTATGGATTCCTGTCAGTCTAGAGCAAGTGTGATTGGCCTTGTCAGCTTGCTAAGACATTCTGCAGGGACGTTTGGGCTAGGTGATGCAGGACTGCAGCCAAGGGCTAATGAGCTACAACTGTAGACCTTTTGCTTGTCTTTCAAATCTGTACACCACATCTGGAGCTGTTCCTATATGCTACCACTGGATGGCGGTATCACACTGGTTATATGAGATTTTTTTTTTTCTTGGCCCCCCCCCCCCCATTTATTTATTTATTTATTTATTTATTTATTTATTTATGGAAAAGGTGTATAGAAAAGGCATCATAAATGCAGTAGTATGTGAACCTTTCTGTTTCCGTCCTTCTAATCCATCACTTTTCCCACCCACCCCCAGAGCTGCTGCGCTTGAGCAGTTCAAGTCGCTGGGGGCCGAACCCCTGGAGGTGGACGTGAAGGAGTCCGGGGAAGGCCAGGGCGGCTACGCTAAGGAGATGTCCAAGGAGTTCATCGAGGCTGAGATGAAGCTCTTTGCCAAGCAGTGTTTGGACATTGACATCCTCATCAGTACAGCCCTCATCCCTGGTACATAACCCTGTCCCCTCAGCTCGCTCTTGACTGCTCAAATTGGAATCATTTTGTGGCTTTTGCCTTAGTTTGAGAGAGTTTATCTCATAGTTTGGGCTCTGAACTTGTTCTGACGTAATTAAAGAATTAATCATCCTTTAAACTCTTAAGAGATATCATTGGAATGTTTTTGCAAATTTTGTTTGTGAAATGCCTAGTTTGTTCATCTCTGAAGGCCAAAACAATGCATTTTAAGCTATTCTTATTTATTATGATCTGCAAATTAAATAGGCTTCCTTTTACAATCATGAAGCTTTTTTACTGAGTGTAATGCACAGAGAGATTTGGAGATGGATACTGTCTTTCTAATATACTACAAGACTTTTTTGCTATATATATGATGTATTGAGAGAAACTTCCCATCACCTGTTATTCTTCGGTGGTTGCCAGGGCGCAGGGCTCCGGTCCTCATCACTAAAGAGATGGTGGAGAGCATGAAGGATGGTTCTGTGGTGGTGGATATGGCTGCGGAGGCTGGGGGCAACATCGAGACCACTGTTCCTGGACAGCTCAGCGTGCACAAAGTGAGCACAACCCTGCCTGAATGCCTCCCTTAAACTTTTCTTTTGGAGAGAACTAGCTTCTAAATATGCTGTGCAAATACACTTGTACTGATACAATACACAATACACGGGTTTACAGTAATTTACAATGTTTGTAGCTCCTTTTTGAAGGGGTAATTTGGAGATGATTAAAGCTAGTGTAACATGTTTATTTGGCTGTAGGGTGTGACCCACATTGGTTACACGGATCTCCCCAGTCGTCTTCCTACGCAGTCGAGCACACTCTACTCCAACAACATCATCAAACTCCTCAGAGCCATTAGCCCGGACAAGGAGAACTTCTTCTTCGATGTCAAAGATTCCTTTGACTATGGCACGATGGATCACGTCATCCGTGGCACAGTCGTCATGCAGGTCTCTCGGGCCCGGCCCGTCTTGGAGCCCATTGGCTTGCAGAAGCCTTGGTGTTGAAACAAATCCAGCCACATTCAGCATATCACTTGTAGAACTTAAGCTTAGTGCTCAGAGCAGCTGACCCTAATTTACGGTTTAATATCGGCATGGTACGAGTGCAGTGGAGCTTGTAGCTCTTGTGTAACCTCTCCGTGTCTGTTTCTCCTGCTGCCTATAGAATGGAAAAGTGATTTTCCCTGCCCCGCAACCCAACAACATCCCTTCAGCTGCACCTCCCAAGCCAAAAACGCTCCAGGAGCTGCAGATGGAGAAAGCGGCCACCGTCTCCCCATTCAGAAGCACTCTCACCACCGCTGGGGTCTACACCGGAGGTGAGGCTCGGGGTCCGGCTGGCTCCCTCTGGCCTAATCTCCTCCCCATGTCCTTCCCATCTCGCTCCGTGGATGTTCAGAGCTGTCTAGCTGGCTGCTAGGGTGGTCTCAGATATGCTCTGTGCTTACAGGAATAAGCCGTGATGTGCCGATGATACACGCCCTACAACTGTTTTTCTCGAGAAAACTCTTTCAAACTACTTGGTTTTCTTTGTACAGTTTCTCCGTTCCTTATAAAGGTCGCCTCATGTTTTTCTTCTCTTCGGGGCCTTTCTTGGGATATGATGAAACAAAAGGTTCGCCGAGGATCAAAAATACAAGCAAATGAATTCTATTGGTTGCAGGCAGATGAGCAGAGTTTATGTACAGAGAGGCACCGCTGGCTCTAGATCACAGTACGCACTTCCATGATCGGACGGCCTGTCACTATGACTCACACGGAAATAAACACCCGTTGATAAACAAACACGCATTCATCTTCCTGATCTTTTCATGTTTTTCCTTCCTGCTATCAGCACAAACCTGAAATTCATTGTAAATTGGAAAAGGTCAACTTATTGCCCCACTCCCACCCCCACCCCCTCTACACACACACACACACATGTGCGCACGCACACACTCCTCCTTAACTCCCTGTTCAACCCTAAATGCCAGGAAGCAGGGAGCAATAAAACAGGGTGTGTGTGTGTGTGTGTGTGTGTGAAGGATGCCCCATGCAGTGACTGCTAGGGTGGAGGCAGGTGGGGGATCTCCACAATGTGGGGCTCATTCACATGCCCTGCTTCCGCCTGCCCAGGCTCTTCTGTGGTCGCACTCCATGGGTGGTGTCTGGACGACACCGACGCAGTCTGTGTTAACTGCATGTGTTAAAAAGACTAAGAGTTGAATGAGAGTTTAAAAATGATATTTTTAGATGTGGAGTTCATATTTTGGCTATTTTTATTATTAATATATTTGTAGCATGAGGTAATACTACCTGCATGCAACCGGAAAGCTAGACTCATGTTTTAAACATTCTTAACTTTTGGTTTGTATGTATACATTGTCTAAACTGTTTTTATGAAGGAAACCTATTTGTTTTTTGTTTAGGTTTCACGTCACTGCTCGGCCTCGGCCTGTCTGCACCCAATGCTGCTTTCACTCAGATGGTGACTACCTTCGGCCTGGCAGGAATTGTGGGATACCACACCGTGTGGGGCGTCACTCCTGCCCTCCACTCCCCTCTCATGTCCGTCACAAACGCCATCTCTGGTGAGCGCGTCTGTCCACACGCATCGCACCAGTGGAGGGTTTGTAAACAGGTTTTGCGTCATCGGAGGGGCATTGTTAGAAAGTGGCCTCCAGTCTGCAGCATCAAGCGTGTTCTGCTTTTGTGTGTCCTCGCACAACACCCACACTAATGTCCCTAGATTGTTAAATGTTTACACCACATGCTGCCTTTCTCAGTTTGTTGATTGTAGTGTTGGTTGTGCAGGACTCATGGAGCTGAAATCCTGAGCTCTAGAAACAAATGATATACAGTAATGGTAAAACCTGGTAACTTCTGTTGCTGTTAAAGCTCTCTCTTTCATCCGAAATGTTTTATTTATTTATTTTTTGCAGCTATAAATTTTCCTTTTTGCTGTACTGGTCATGTTGGGTTTGCCTGTGGAAATTAATCACATTTAATGAACATCGAAAAATAGAGCCACCTTTAGTTTGGACAAAGTCCCGGCAGGCTTGCTGCAGTCTTAGCAGAGTGTTGAGCTCTTTGTTGGGTGGTGTGGGTAGAAGCCCCACTAGATGTGAGGACATGAGGTCCAGGGAGGCCATATGGTGGAGGAGGTCTCCTGTAGCTGGCCACAGCCACAATGCTTCGTTAAACTTTTGCGTAACTCTCTTCTCTCGCTAGCTAAGCGATTCGGAAATGTTTCATTCTTTTCACAAGCCCGCGGTGGTCCACATTAAAGGGTCTTCAGTGTTGTCAGAGCTGTTAACTGCTGAATGGAGCTCTGAAGACATCCACTGAAGCAATTAGCTCCCTCGACCTCCTGCACAGCTCCTGTGAAATGACTTCCAAGCCCTCTGGAGCTTCTCTGCCTGCCTTTTTCACCCTTCTGAGGTGTTTGCTGCCACATTTCACTCTTGGTGAGCTGCGTCTTTCTTTCACAGTGCTGGAAATGCTGTAAGATGAGGAATTCGCTTATTATGTTGCCAGAACTTGTTATAATGCTTGACTTTGAATGACTGAGACATTAGGACACTAATGTGGAATTTCTCATTCCTGAAAGCATAGAAGTAGTGTGTCTGGGGAACAAAAGTGTAGAGTTACTTTTGACTTGGCTCCTGGTGGAATTGAGTTCCCTTCAAGCTCTTTAATCTACCTGAAACGGGTGAATCAGGATGACCCAATGTCTCTGAGCCCTTGAAATGACCATCTAAAATCTTTCAGCTCAGATTCTCTGCATTACAGAAACACGTTAGATATTTTGGAGTGAATGTAATCTACACGATTGCAACCCAGCCAACGAGCAGTACAGTGATGTGGTGGGTTGTATACAAAATTTTATGTATGTATTTTTGTTATTTATTTATTTATTTATTCATTTTTTAGTCACTGGCTTCTAGGAGCTGTGTCATCCTAGTAGTGCACAAACATGGCCTTAGATCTATGGGCCACGCTGTTGAACCTTCATCTCGGAATGGTACAACTTCAGATCTGAATGAAAGGATGTTTCACTATCATCAGCAGTATCATCACAGATATCCAGGTGTGGCGTGACTGATTGTCTTACGGTCGTCTACAGCATTTCCTGTAGTGGAGAGGCAGCTTACGCTCCATGTGCTGGTCTGTGATCAATTGTTTCTCTGGAATAACAGAGTGAGAGGAAATGCTCAAGTGTTCCACACATCATTGACTCAGGAGGCCTCTAACCAAGCAGGCCACCTTGGGTTTAATCGGTCAGCATGTTCCAACACAGAAGCATTTGAAAGTGATTAAAGAAGTGATGCTTATCAGTGTTCCCAGGAGGACTTCCAATAGAGTCCCGTTTAGGTCATTCTGTATGAGTTAAATTTGTTTTGAAGAACAAGGATTGTCCTGAGATTACACGCACAGAGTAGATCCTTGGTGTATTAAATTAAACGAATACAAAGTGAGAATAAAACATTTGAGGGAAATTGTTTCGGGAAATTGTTTTGTTGATGACGATAATACATAATCTACATATTAATAATAATAATACTTAATATAGATTCTGTAAATTTTTAATTCAAGTGAAATTAAACATGTTTACTTAAAAATGGCTTTAATGTCCACCTGTACGCTGACTTTTCCTTGATGTGTCTGCAGGGTTGACTGCTGTTGGTGGGCTGTCACTAATGGGAGGAGGTTATACTCCGACCAACACTGCCGAGACCTTGGCTGTACTGGCGGCCTTCATCTCCTCCGTCAACATCGCTGGTAAGAGAGCAAAGCACTAGCAACCATGCAGCCCTCTGAGGAACAGCACAAACTCTCCAGCGCTCCTGAGGAACAGCACAAACTCTCCAGCGCTCCTGAGGAACAGCACAAACTCTCCAGCGCTCCTGAGGAACAGCGTAAACCTTCCTGAGCTTCCAAGAACAGTGGCACAATAACTGTGTGATTAGGAACAAACTTCCGGTTTTCAGTGGTGCAAGGTCATATGGTTATGTGCTCTAGTTTAGTCAGTGTGGTGTTCGGCACAAGGCTGATTTTCTGAAACCAAATGTGATTTGGGATTGAAGGAATCCTCTAGGAGGAATGGGTGTCGAGTTGGTCAGCAGCATTGGCTCACGGTGGCCCTGACTGGTACGAGTCAACCATATGTGAGAAGAACCCACGAGTTTAGGTAGCGCTCACACCTGACGCAGGAAACACCAGGGCAGCACCTGCGCTTCAAAGAGCCGCAGACGTGCCGTAAATCATGCCGGAGGCTGCAGAAACCCTGCCGGTCATTAAAGCGGAACGGAACGGAACGGAGGGGAAAAATGGTTTCACGGAGGCTGGGGTGGTGAGAGTAGCATCCCGCAGCCAGCATGCCTTCCACCCTCTGCTGTCTGATCCGAGCGTCCGGGATGGTGGTCAGTTGGGCTACGATGACCTGGGACTTATGGGCATGTTGGTGGACAATTCCCTGCATATTTGATCACACTCAGCCATAACAACGTATTACTCTTGTCTGATCTTTCTTCTGACTGGGTTCCAGCTTACATAGTGTCTGAATGTCTATATTTATTTTCTCTCAAGGCAGGTGTTTAATTTCAGTCGAACAGCTTCCTTTCTTTCCATAGCTCACACAATGTTTCATTCCACAGTCAAACCCACAAACCATAAAGCAGCAGAACCAGAAATATGAACATTTTTCCTCCTGTTTTTTCTAACTTCTCTCCTAAATTTTTATTGTTACAAGTGCGCACAAGGGAAAAACCAACGTCTGCTCCATAAATTCCAGGTCTTTTATTGAAACTGTATTGGTCCACCTGTTCCTGTGCACACAGGGTTTTCTGTCTCTAGGACTACAGAATATTTTGAGATTTCTGATATTGTCTCTTTAAAATGCCAGAGACCTTCCTAAATATGTTTGACTGTAAATACATTCCTTGAGGCCTTTTTGAGCTGATTTGGTTCATCAAAGTCTGGCTACCCGCCCTTAAGGGACCCTTTGATGCACACATTTGCTTAGAAATGCTTGTCTAACAGCAGCAGAGTAACGACTTATTGGTATGACTAGCAGGAGTGAGGTAATCATAGTTTAGATGGTTTTCAACCATGCTTGTTCTGACAAATGCTGAATTTACACTGAATTCTGCTTTGTGTGTGTGTGTGTGTGTGTGTGTGTGTGTGTGCCCACATTCAGGTGGTTTCCTGGTCACTCAGCGGATGCTGGACATGTTCAAGCGCCCTACGGATCCCCCGGAGTACAACTACCTGTACATGCTCCCAGCAGGGGTGTTTGTGGGAGGCTACGCTGCCGCACTGCACAGTGGCTACGACATAGAGCAGGTCAGAGCAGCTGCCCTGGGCTAAGCATCTCTCCATGTTTTTGTTTTCTTTTTCTTTTATGTTTTAGTTAATATTTTTGTCCCTTTTTTCTCTCAACTGTGTGCGTGTGTAGATGATGTATCTGGGCTCAGGGCTGTGCTGCGTGGGTGCGCTGGGAGGCTTGTCCACACAGTCCACTGCACGGCTGGGAAACGCGCTGGGCATGATTGGAGTGGCGGGTGGTGTTGCTGCCACTCTGGGGGTCCTGAAGCCCTCTCCTGAGCTCCTGGCCCAGATGAGTGCGGCCATGGCAGTGGGTGGCACTGCGGGTGAGTTCAACTGTGTGTGTGTGTGTGTGAGAGAGGAGGGAGACACACACACACACACACACACACACCTTTGTTTCTACAGTAATGTGTCATTCTTTGAAGTCTGAGCACTCCCTCCCCCTGTGTCTGTGTGAGAGTGAGGGGGGTCATACCAGTGAGTCAGTGACCAGTGTACGAATCCAGGTAGTGGTCATCAGGTCATGAGTCACTCAGTGCAGGATTGCTCTTTGTAGGCAGTCATGTCTAATCTAAATTGCTAATTATTCCTGGAAACCTGCTGGAACAGAGCTTGAACCAGCCTGAGCAGCCCCGGCCCAGACCAAAGCTTGCTTGATTCCAGATGCTAATTTAAACCCTCAGGTCCTGGCCAGCCCCAAACAATCCCTCTTAAAAACATACGCACACGTGCAAACACACGCACACCATCCTCCCTCACTTGAGAGACACACACACACACACACACGAACACACGTGCGCCCCGCTGCTTACGACGTGACCTGTTTCCCAGCAGAGCTGATTGGCCTGTGCTGTTTGCCTCTTGCAGGTTTAGCCATCGCCAAGAAGATCCAGATCTCGGACCTGCCGCAGCTGGTGGCTGCCTTCCACAGCCTGGTGGGCCTGGCTGCTGTGCTCACATGCGTGGCAGAGTACATGGTGGAGTACCCTCACTTCGCCACCGACCCCGCCGCCAACCTCACCAAGCTGGTGGCCTACCTGGGCACCTACATCGGCGGCGTCACCTTCAGTGGCTCGCTGGTCGCCTACGGCAAGCTGCAAGGTGGGCGCCCCAATCTCCTCATTTAATCTCCTCAAAAGTGACGAGACCGGCTCGGCGGATCAGCCCTGGGTCGCTCTGGAGCCTGGAGGCACCCGTAGCTTGGCTGTTGCCCACTAAAGCAAAGTATTTGCCAGTCCGATGCCATGGCGTTTTCCTCCCTTCCCCACACATGTTTTAGGGACGAGCTGGCAGCGGTGTGGGTGTAGTCTGAAGGCCTGTTGTTGGAGGGACTGTCTGTGTTTGTTGACTGACTGGAGCAGCCATGCCACACATGCCCTGTGTTTAAAGCTTGGCCAGGCGGAACCTCTCCAAATTTGGCACTAATTAGTCCTCCCCCCTCCCCCTTTCATTTTCCACTTGTTCCTCAAAGCTGGAACACATTATCTCCAGGAGCTTTCCCACTCCTCCACCAGCACTCGGGATCCTGGAAACCTGGGCTGATGTACGAGATCACTTTTTTGTGCTCATGTACAGTCCGTCCTTCAGGAGTATGGAGAACAGTGTTTATTCAGCCCGATTTGGTCCAACGCAAGTTAGAATAGAAGAGTAAAATTTTGTTTGCTGGATGTGTAATGGTGCTGTTCCGAATATTATTATACTACAAGTTCTTGTAGCAAAATACATTTTAAATATTATCATTTTCCCAAACACTTCTAGCTCAGCTTCTGTCTCTGTTAGATGTCCTGACTGGTTTTACCTTCAGTGGTCATTTCAACTTTTCGTTAACTGTGGTTCATCTCGGGCACATCTTGGTTTATAACTATATAGAACAATATGTTAATGCATGCTGAGACAGGAAGTGTACAGAAATGTATATGAGAACAGGCCTTACAGCGTCGTTTTTCTGTTCCTGGGTCATTTGACCTGACCTGCTTCCGAGTGCTGTAGTAATGGCCGTCAGACTGTTTGAGTTTAAATTCTTGCATTTAAAGCTCGCTTTATCTGCCGCGCTGCATCTCTACTTCCTCGCCCGCAGGTCTGCTGAGCTCCGCCCCGCTCCTCCTGCCTGGCCGTCACGCCCTCAACGCCACCCTCATGGCTGCCAGCGTGGGATGCATCGTGCCCTTCATGCTGGACCCCAGCTACACCACGGGCATCACCTGTCTGGGCTCCGTCTCTGCCCTCTCTGCCGTCATGGTGAGGGGACCATCCGCTGCTCTGAGGCGTGCCCAAATCGACCGAGATGGCCTGTGCCCGCCGGTCCGGCTGAACCGCTGCCATTCATGTGAATAGTTTGGGATAAAGATAACCATGTTGGTTATTTATTTATGTATTTATTTATTTATTTATTTGACTGTCAAGGCGGAGTGAGTGTGGCCTCTGGATGCTTTAGGGTAAACCATAATCGAGTTTGGAAGGAAAGCAGGGAGTGGGGGCTCTGGCTTTATAAAAGCTGGTTTCTAAGCATTTTTACCAGAAGTGCGGGCCATGTTATAATGCACCGCCGTTACCAGAAACATGGTGATCACCTGAGGTTGGCACTCTGGGCCTTTGTGCTGTGGTAGCGTGCGGGACTGTAGCTCTGCTCCCTGTTTGTAAGAGCCAGATGGGAGAACCGACTTCGTCCATCCCCTGCGGCTCGATACGTTGTACAGTAATATCAGTGATCTCATTGTAAATGAATACTTTGCATGTAGACAAACACCTCGTGCATTAAGACCCCTGTGGAACCAGATCTGTGCACAGCGCGTTGGTCTGCAGTGGAACAGATACCAGCTCATACCATGGTGTCACACTTCTAGGATTTGTGTAATTTTAACCTCGTTATTTTGTCATCAACTCTCATCTCAGTCGCAGCTCGGTTCCCTGTCCCTCCTCTCGCACTCTCTCCAACCTTTCATCTCTCTGTGCTCCTGCGCAGGGAGTGACGCTGACGGCGGCCATCGGCGGAGCTGACATGCCCGTGGTCATTACAGTGCTCAACAGCTACTCGGGCTGGGCTTTGTGTGCCGAGGGCTTCCTGCTCAACAACAACCTGCTCACCATCGTGGGGGCGTTGATCGGCTCGTCCGGAGCCATCCTCTCCTACATCATGTGTGTGGTAAGGGCTGAGCGCCGTCTCCTTTCTCCCGGGGAGATGGTGTGAGTTACGGTCACCCTACACCTCACGCGGCCGGCTGGGACGCTTGGCGCTGCCTCTCGCCTTGGGCGGCTCGGAGGATTACCTCATCCTGTCTTTCTAGCTTTCCGAGCTTTGAGACTTTTTTCTTTCAGTTAATAAGTACCTATAGTAATTTTTCAATGATTGTTACTTTTCTATTATTGTTTAAAGGCTGCATGTGTGTGTGGTTGTTGCATCCGTTATACAGCTCTTTAACATCCCTTACCACGCACATTTCTTAAGTCTGCTAAATTTGAATATTAACTATACTATATAAAAATTTTGCTTGTGGAAATTTCATATTGCTCTCATATTTTCCACTAAGAGGCGCTCTTGCTGCTCTGAAAGGCTCTGTATGGGAGCTGGAACTCTGGCACTTGGCAGTTAACCTCATGTAACCGTGTGTGTGTTCGTGTGTTCGTGTGTTCGTGTGTTCGTGTTTGACTGGGTCCATCCTTCGGCGTAGGCCATGAACCGTTCCCTGGCCAACGTCATCCTGGGTGGCTACGGCACTTCCTCCACAGGCACCGGCAAGCCCATGGAGATCACAGGTACCCACACTGAGGTCAACGTCGACCAGACTGTGGACATGATCAAGGAGGCTCAGAACATCATCATCGTTCCAGGTAACTGTCTGTGGGGTGGGGCTCAGCTCACGCCTAACCGGAGCCAAAGTGTGCTGTCAAGGGTTTGAAACATTCCATCACGTTTTGTATGTTTAACTAACCTTGGCTGACCTCCATTACATCACTGGCAATTTCAAACGCCCTCCTCACTCTATGGGATCCCCCAACGTGGGGCCTTTTATTGGGGTTTATTTCGAGGTGGTCTTGGGCTTTCTGCTTTTGCTTTCATGCTGGAGTTATGGAGGTCCTGAATGTACGATGGTGCCGTTCGTGCAGGCGCAGGTTCGCAGGAAAGGGGCTGTGCAGAGAGCGGCCGGGTCGAGACGTTCCGCTCCACGCGTCTCGCCATCACCACAGATGGTCCCTTTACTGCCTGGAGGCGCTTTGTTACTCTGTTTGACCTTCGGTTACGGTTTGGGCCGATTAGATTGCCTGTTTATTTGGTACAGGCTGTACGTTGTTAAAGAGGTCTCCGATCAACTTGCTGATTCACTGCACTGAAAGACCAGTTCCTCTGCCGTTGTGCAGCCCTCCTGGGCCTGCTGAAAAGCCTCCAGTGATGAGCCCCGGTCCTTGGATCGCTTTGTTCTGCGTGACGCACCGTTTTATGGGCCAAAGGCACGACTCGGGGATCAAGACACCCGGAGGCACCCGGACAGTGAGGAAGAGTCGGTCGGTTAAATGTGGGAATATGAAAAGAAAGGAGTCAGGATGATAAGCACCGCTGTCCAGAGTAAACATGGCCACCGGGCCAAGTACAACAGAGGTGCAGGGTTTATTTGAAACACACACAGAGGCGCCCGGCGTCTCTCTACCCCTCCGCTGCTCGTCCTGCGGCTCCGTCCGACCAGTCATCCGGCCAGACGTCCGGCGGCGGAGGTGACCGCGCTTCTGACTGAGCGGTGAGCCCGTCTGGTGCGAAACAGAGATGATGATAACGGATAACGGGTCATGAGATTTCTGGAATATCATGAAATTTTAAAAAGTCTATTCCAGACATTGAAAACGAGCGGATTTGTGGGGCAGGGTGTCGAGTCATGGGATATCTGTCACTTCGTATGTAGCACCTTTACATTTTAGTTGCCGGTTAGCAAACAGTTACATTTTCACGGTTCCCGCATCGTGCGAGTGGGGGCGCTTTCTGGCTCCCATTTAACAAGGACAATTCCGATTTGTACTCTGTGAAAGTCAAAGGAAAGTCGAGGAATTTGACTCTGCTCTGGTCCTGTGTGGCGATCGGTTGCCTCCTGTCCTCCATTCATGCCCTTTCTTCTCCTCCTCCGCCCAGTTCCTGTTTTGTGTGGGTGCTGCAAACATTTCCCATTTGTCTTGTTTCTTATAATTGGAGCAGTCACAGTCACTCTGGGTGATGGATGACCGACTGACTGACTGCAAAAACAGTTCAACCCTTTTTTGTTTAATGCTGGACTTTTTTTGGGCATGATTGTTGTTGTTAGGAGAAATGCCTGTTTAAAAAAAAAAATCGAATAGGGTAGGTAATGAGAAAGCAGAAAACCATTAGATGCAGGGAGCCGCTGTCTCCATCCCCACTGCAACACGCTGTGGTTAATCCAGGCGTTTGCTGGATGTTGTGACTGGTCTATTAAGTTCCATCCACAGCAGTTAGAGCTTTAAGTAGTCCCTTCTCTTTTTTTTTAATTGCACACCTTCCGACTCCACCCTCTAATACCTGACCCTTGTTTGGAATAAAGGTTGTGGTTAATAATAGCACATGACCAGACAACAAGTTCAAAGAAATGATGTTCTTGTGTCTCCAAATGAAGGCAAACGAGCAGAAAATGAAAATATAGCAGAGTTTACATTACATCACTGGTGCTTTCAGACGTGAATGTAGACCGGCATCAACAAAGACTGGAACCAATTCCTGTCCTCTTTACTTTGAAGGTTCTTCAGTGTGTTATAAAAGAATAGAATTTTTTTTTCATCTGTAGTTTTGAAATGGGAACATCACCACCCCTGTTTGCTTTAACAAAAAAAACCTGGTTGGTTTTTCTGACTAAGTGTGCAGGTTCTGTGAAGTCCGTCTTACTGTAGTACAGTTACTGCTCTGAAGGATGGAGTTATGGTCACAAGCAGTTGTAAAACATAGACGAGGGGTGCAGGAATTTATAAGTGATGGTTTTTAAAAAATTTATTTATTTATTCCCCCCCCCCTCCACATCTGTGGTGTTTGAAGTAAGAGGAAAGATGCGTGCGTGTGCTCCATGCTCACGTGCGTTTGTTCTTTTACAGGTTATGGTCTGTGTGCTCCATGCTCACGTGCGTTTGTTCTTTTACAGGTTATGGTCTGTGTGCTCCATGCTCACGTGCGTTTGTTCT
>JAOXYF010000003.1:20661681-20676978 GCA_028565775.1 Sternarchorhynchus goeldii
TTTACAGGTTATGGTCTGTGTGCTGCAAAGGCTCAGTATCCCATTGCTGATCTGGTGAAGTCGCTGACTGATCAAGGCAAGCAAGTCAGGTAACGCATAATCAAATGCGCGCACACACACACACACACACACACACACACACACACACATGCTCAGTAACTATAAATGGCTCCTCCTCAGAAGAGAGATTAGGTTTGAACCCATCATGTTTAATCCTGCTTATTCGCCTGCCTCTTATTGTCTCTGTGGGGGTTTGCAGGCAGTTGGAGCTTGTGGATACATCACTGCTGAGCCTGTGACCTGGGTGAACCTCTGAACCGCAGCCCAGCTCTCTCAGTTTAATGCGCTCTCCACGGCAGTCTGAGCGTGGGGCACTGCACTGTCCCGCGCTCTCCGGCCCAATCTAAATCTCTGGATTTGTAAACTTGAGTGTTCCTGAGAAAGTCCACAGGGCTCTCTAATAGTGCAGTTTATCTAAGCTGTAAGGAGCTAGTATGCACTTTGTAGGAACTGCTAGTTTGAGAAGAAAGGCTCTAGCATACTTTGCTTGTGGAATTACCAGAACATGGACATGATGACACGTGAAAGAGGAAGGATTTTGATCAGATCTTTATTTCCATTTCATTGGCATAGGCCACCTATGGGATGATGGTTGTGTTTGAATTTTAACTTTGAAATTGTATCATTACCTCTGAGCTTCAGTTACAATAGGTTCACTGACTATTGACAGTGTACCTTATTTTGGAAGATGCATTCAATTAAATTGAACACTTCTAACAGTTCTGCAGGGTAAGATTCTAAATGATGAGATTAGTCATCAGTGCTTCTGCCTCCGAGTGCCAGTGGAGAACAGCAGTGATTGCTGTGTACCTTGGGTTTCCAGATGTACACATTGGTGTCCATGTTAACTATTGGAACAGGTTGAGCTGAAGGCTGCTGGTACAGCCGCCTTGTTGAGCTCTTCACCAAATATGGAACCCCAGGCTGAAATCTGGGAGACCGTAGACCACGAGGCCTCTGTCTGAGCCGAATCCCCTTCCCCGAATCGAGTCCCCTCCCTCTCGCACTAGTTACGTGGTCCTGTTCCGCACTCTAGTTGCTGTTCCCCTTGTGTGAATGCGGAAGAAGCCTGAGAGCTGCAGGTTCAGGCCGCCCACCTCTGCCGTCGCTCTGCTGAGTATGGATGATCAGCCATTCAGACTCGGCTGTGTGCTGCTGGTCTGCTGCTTTGATTAATTGATGAATGCGCTGATGGAAGCCACTGTTTAAGGAAATGAACAGGGGGTGTGTCAATATTTACACCAGGAACAGTGCATGAACAGTAAATACAATTATACCGCAACCCCCCACCCCATCTCTCTCTTCCAGGTGCTGTTCCTTTGTTCTCTTTATTCCAGTTTTATAGTGGATGTCACCACTGATCTCACCACATGGAGAGACTAATTATGGACTATTTAATTTTTTAAATGTATTTAATTTTTTTTTTTTTTTTAGGCGAGAGCCTGTTCTTGCAGCCCTCGCAGCATTTTGCTCCCTGTGAGGACACGTGCACACTTTTTAAATTTTTTTTGTGTACAGTGATGTAAAACCCATGCACAGGGTAAAGTGGCGTGTGCCTGGCATGTACCGCTTTCTGTCGTCTGCGGCCCTGTCTTGGTTTTTGCACCAGGCTTGAGTGCATGTCGCCTGCCTCCTGGCGTTTCCGTGAACCTCGTCGGTCTTGTGCCTCTGCGGGCCAAACCACTACCTCTACGATTCTCCATGGGTCTTCATGTTTACAGCACTGGATTTTCTTTTCCCCTAAATGCAATTTGTAACATGATTAAATGGCTCAATTGATCCACCCATTCTCTCTCTCTCTCAGCCGTGGCCTCTTGATGGCTCTGGTGCGGGTTCCCACTCTAACTTCTTTACCCCGTTCTAGCCTCTCTACCTTGGCAGGGCCGGGCGGCGGCGTGCTGGAGAGGCCGGCCGGAAGCTTGTGTAATGTTTCTCCAGTCGTTTGATCTGGGAGCCTGACAGCTGCTGCCAATTAGGGCATTTGCAGTTGATTAGAGGGGGAGATGGGTGGCCGAAGAGCGGACAGACTGGGGAGCCTTCCCATCCCTGCGCTGGCCCCTCCCCCACCACCCCTCTCTGAGGGATTCTGAGGGATGATTGGCAGGTGGGGGGCGAGGAGCACTGTGGGCGGAGCTGGTGTTCGTGCACGCCTCCCACCCACCCCCACCGTTTGTTTGTGTGAGATGTACAGTGTGTAGCGTGACCTGTGGGCCCCGTTAGTGGCCACGCTGTGTCTGAAAGTGAGCCAGGAGGGCAGCAGCAGTCTTCAGGGGGCCATATGCTTTCATAGTAAAAAGGAGCTAAATGTTGTTCTTTTTGCTCCATGTAAAGGGTGTGTGGGTGTAATGGGGATAGCAGAAGGAGCTGGCTGCTCTGGTAAGGCCTCGGCCGCTCTGCCGTTTGTCAGACTGCTCCCGCTGCAGCGTTGGTAAACCCTGCACTGCGCACATGTTGATGGACACGTCCCAAGCCCTGGACGTCTGATGTCTGTCCATTTTAAATAGCCGTCTGCTTCCGTGACCTACAGAACCACTTTCTGTTTTTCCTTGAGTGGCGGCTGGCTTTTCTGAGAGGATGCTAGATGATCGCGTTTTTCCCTCCGTTCATTTTATTTCCCCCCAGGTAAGACATGATGGTTTTTGAAAGTGGAAAGAAGGTTTGCTGTCTCCGCTTTCCCTCGAGTTTCCCTCTTTTGATGATAATCGGAGGTGACAGGTGACCAAGACACTAATGACTTAATGATGGTCATTTTTTTCTAAGAAGGCCACTCTTCCAGTAAGTGTTGTGAGCGGAGGTGAGTGTGGGTATGCCACTTCCTGTGTGTGTGCCGTGGGCCTGTTGGCTGGGAGCCAAGCTTTTACGGTGGGGTCGCATCGTAAAGCCGCCCGCCACCCTTTCCTCTTCCTCCAGCCATTTCCTCTCGCTGCACGCTTTTACTAGCGCTAGCATCACCACCAGGTTGTTTCCTCTTCTCTTAACCTCTCCCAGACAAAGTGAGCCCCCCCCCCCAAGCTCCTGCTAGAGGAAAGTCATGGGGTTTTCTGTCCACTAAATGGAGTTATCAGGCAGAGGTAGATGTGACCTGTGTGTTTTGATTCCCTGTAGGTTTGGCATCCACCCTGTAGCTGGGCGTATGCCCGGGCAGCTGAATGTTCTGCTGGCAGAGGCTGGTGTGCCGTATGATGTTGTCCTGGAGATGGACGAGATCAACCACGATTTCCCTGGTATGGTTTCAAACTGGCGGTGTTCCTTCTGTTTCGTCATAGTTCTTTGTTAGCCCGTAGCTATGTTAACCCCGTGTGTCCTGTTCTGACTTGTAATGGTGGCTCTCTGTAGAGACCGACCTGGTTTTGGTCATCGGTGCCAACGATACAGTGAACTCGGCTGCCCAGGAGGACCCTAACTCCATCATCGCCGGGATGCCTGTGCTGGAGGTCTGGAAGTCCAAACAGGTGAGTGATGCCCCATTGAGACTGCAGCTTTGGCTCAGAGCAGCATCACTGTGGCTCAAGGCATGTGTGACATTAAGGCTCTACCTCTGTGCCCAGGTGAGATTTACAATTGGCCTTAAGCGATGTAATGCAGACGATCTCTTAACACCCTCCCCCTACCAAGAGAGACAGAGACACAGGACCCCCCCCCTGTCCAGGTGTATTCTCAGGATGTGTGGATCTCCATACTGCTTCTGTTAGCTCTGACTCACCCTCTCAGGAATGATGACATTTCGACTGGAACTTTCCCTAAATATGGGCCGGTGTTCACGGCATGGCTAGCCCACACGCCTCAGTGTGACTCTGGGGGGATGGCAGAGGTGTAGGGCTGTGTGCTGTGGATTTATTTTTCCCCACATACAGACATGCAGTGTAGAGCTTATGTCCCTCATGTGTTTAGCTTATTCATCTGTTTATTAACCACATTCTGTTCAGCCAAACATTTTTTTTTTTTTTTTTTGTGAACAAGTTATTTAGCCAAAGCCCCTCTACATTTGCCTTTCAAAGAGGATTTGTTTGTGTAGCCTCTTCCAGGACTTCATTAGACAGGCTAAACTAACTTTGCAGCAAAATCCCTGATATGATAGAATTGCTGGAACTCAAACTAGCATGCTGACGGGAATAATGTATCGTAGCGGTAGTCGTCAGCCGGTCCTAATGGGCTCTGGCTTGTGTTGGAGACGAGGGCTTAAATGCGCCTGACTCTTTATTTCTGTGACCCCCACATGTGTCCGTCCCGTCTTGTCCGATCTCCTCCCGTCTTGTCCGAGCCGCCGCCTGGAACCAGGCTGATCATCTGCAGACCTTCCACACTATGGACAGGCGATGTTAAAAGCCTGCCTGCTGATTCGAGGTCCCAAGATGAGGGTCATTTTGTTCCGAGTATCTTTCAGCAGATTGAATAACACCAAAGCGAGACCAGCAACGAGGACTACCCTTTCTGGTTTTACTTATTCAATTAACAAGGGTTCCTGCCTCCCAGACAGATGCTCCCAATCACTGCACCACTCACACTCGCTTTCCCAGGAAGTGCTCAGCCCAAATCTGGTGCCTGCCACACTAATGACTCTTAATTTTGTAAATGGCAGATACTTAAATAACCATTAGATGTTGGACGCCTGAGCACTTTTCTCTCTGCTTTGCACAAATGCAGGACCGCGGTCTACCACACCATGTGCAGGTGCAGTGTGGGCTTTAAGACACGTTGCTGTGGCATTAATTGACCTGAGTGTCCCAGGAAATGTTTGGTAAAGGAACCATGGAAAGGAACTGGGTGTGGGAGACCTTCCTAATGCAGATGTTTCATTTGTGTCTGCTCTGTTTTGAACCAGTTGCTAACCAGCTGAATCCATGGTTTCAACCCCTTCAGGTCATTGTGATGAAGAGGTCTCTAGGTGTGGGCTATGCTGCGGTGGACAACCCCATCTTCTACAAGCCCAACACCTCCATGCTTTTAGGAGACGCTAAGAAGACTTGTGACGCCTTGTCTGCTAAGGTGCGGGAAGGATAAACACCTCCGCGGGTGCTAGGGCGCTCAAGGAGAGGAACTATCATTGTGCCCGTTTGAAAGAGAACAGGGTGTACACACTGAACAAACCCTTAGATATCAAGTAGCATCAACAATTTATCACTCCTGACCACATTCTCAGAATACTTTTTTTTTTCTTGAATAGGATTTTTGGTTGTAGATTTGGTTAATGTTTTATTCACTGTTTTTGTTCTGCCTAATTAAATTAAGATAAAAAGCATTACAACCCCAGCATTAGTAGGACCTTGGCACATTTTGTCCAGGTTTTATATTTGAACTAGGCTTTTATACAAGGCCACCATTTTTTAACAAGCATTAGTCTGTAGATAGTTCAGTGTAATCTGCTTGCATTTCAAGGCATAGATAATACCAAACAGACTCTGCTTTTCCCTCCCCTTTTTGGGGATCACCCATGTGTATTACTTGATCTGACTGTAATGTTGTGGTGTTGTTGCATATGGATCTAAGCTTCTACAAAAGGGAAGTGCTTGAATATCAACTGCAGGGTCAGAAGGCCATTTTTCCAGTGAATGCAAACAGTCTCTTACCTCGAAAGGCCTCCTGGCATTGAAGGATCAATGCCAACTTCTTCTAAATAGCAGATTTGGCTCAAAAGGGATGAAGAACAGCTCGATTCCTGAAGGAGATGAATTTTACTTTCCCTGCAACTCAAATTCCTGACTATGAATGTCCAAATACCAATAAGATCGAATCCAGTATTGGCTCATTTACTGTATCCATTTCCTACCATGCTTTCAAGGCTGTTAGCAACCCTGTCCCTTCACATTGTTTGTTGTTAATAGAATAACACACTGGGACCTAATGAAATACATGCTTATGATGGCGATAGACCATGACAACAGTCCTACCTCTCGTCAGTTTTAAAACTAGTCTGTCCCGTATATTCTCTCCAAGGACGTCAGCACATTTCAAGGTTCTTCCACAAATATTTGACTTTTGCTGCAGCAGCCCAGCAACATCAATTTGCTCCTTGGTACCGCAGTATTTTGACTTTAGGAACTCTGGTTACACATTTGTCATTTGAAACGATGGAGAAGCCACTGTCATTTGGGGTTTTTATTTTCAGTTTTTAATCCACTGTCAAACTAATGGGTTTAGATGAAATAAGCAATAAAACAAACTTTACTGTGGTGGCTTGGGTAAAAACAGCGTTTTGCACCCCACTACACCTTTGGGCAGAGAACATTCCCTGATTGCATAGAAATATAATATTAATGCTCTGATGAACTTTCTTTGCACAAAAATGGAGGGGGGTCTTGAGACGTTTCGTTGTGCCATGGTTAGGAGATGTACGAGTTAATGACATACTGTGAAGTGTTTCTCTCTGTCTCCTCATTATCATGGAACATCACCCTCTTAATAAACATCCCAGATATGAAAACCGACACAAGAATGACTAGTCGTTTCTGAAGCTTGTGCGTTTTCACCTTGAAGACCTCTCATATTTAATGGGTATTTAGGTACTCAGGCTTGCCACGCAAACCTTGTGTGTTGTATCAAAGCAATGAATCTTTTGAATGCTAGGCTGATAAGAGGGATCTGCACAAATGCCAGTGATTGCCCATTGTCATTCTCAAGGTGACCTGGTGCAAGATGCTGTGCTGTTTTCTCGCCCATATGTGTGCAAAGTTGAGGGTGGAGCTGCTTGCTCTTCAGATCAATGGGATTGCATGAGTTTATCATGAGGGTTCGTTCATTTGTGTAACAAGTGGCACTCAGACATGATGATATCTCTTCCTGCACCTTTCTGCTGACTTGGAAGCCCTCCCCTTATTTGTGGAAAGTGTTCTGGGTAGCTGGCATGCTGCAAATGGGCCTTGCTTTTATAACGTAGCTATAGCCGCTCTAAACATAAAGCTTTTCCCCTGTTGTTGCAGTCGTTTTGTCCCCATTTCTTCACATTCCAAACCCCAGCTATCATGTCGTGTTGTGTGGATTTTTGTGGTTGCACTAACAGTTTGAGCCCAAAAATTATTCTTACCTCGCCAACTGTGCCGAAACCCTATTTAATAGATTCCCGTATGCTTGATTCCGATGTGAGCTTTGCCGTCCTCTTATAGCTGGAAAACACAGAAGGAAATATGCATAATGGCTGCCACACACTGCATTCCCTCACCACAAAAGTGAGTGAATTACTGTTCGTCTCGGCAAGCATTTCTCCACCAGCATTCCTGCAGCTCATCCACACTCCTTTCCTCCAGCGTGGAGAGGCCGAGTCCTGCTCTGATGCATGTGAATTGGCAGCTTACTGAGAAAATGACTTTGGTCACTCTTTCATCCGTGCACAAGGGTCTGAACCTAATCCTGCTGGTAAAGCCTCAGAGCCACTGACACCATCTCCCCTCTCAATCGATCATTCCCCACTTCCGCGAGCACACCTGCTCCACCTGCTAGGCCGTTTTAAAGGCTTAAATGCACGGTGCAGCCCCAGACGATATGGAAAAACCCCTTTCATCATCCAACCCACTGTATTACTACAGTTTTAAACACCGAGGATGATCGTGCCCAAACACTCTGATCTCCAAATGTCTCGTTTCAAGCTAATGCTCACTGGTTCACAGATGCTCCTTAAAAGTGCTGAGCCGTTTCGCTTGGAACATAAGGACGAGTCCGGTGAGCCACTCTTACCATGTCCTCTCTATTGAGCTTGACATTTAAGAAACATAAACATGTTTGAGGGTCCTTTTAAGATACTTTTATTGACCATCTGCCTGCTATTATTATAATTTTTCTTTTTTTTTATGTTGGGATAGAGGGGTGTGTTAATTTAGTAGATGGGGAGCTTCTCTTGAGTGCTCACAGAAAAGTCTTAAGCCACTGAGCTGAGTACACATTCAGTAAACACATCTCCTATTTGGCAACCCTCGTTCCATCACTGTGGTGCAATTTGAATTGTATATAAGAACATGGAAGCAGATCCTGTTACACTCCTATATAAATGAGGCACGTGATATCAGAAAGCAAGTCATCTTTTACATGTAAATAACCATATCTACATAAACAATGGAGGACCATCACCTTCCACCCCACTGGGACAAAGGTCACAGATGTACTATATGAGCCTCCATGCAATCAGCAGAGCTTCTTTAAATGGTCCTGATGTACATAGATGAAAGGGGGCATCTCTGCATAAATAGCTATTTTCTATAATCCTTTTAATACATCCTTAGCAGCGATTGCAGTGGTGTGGTCTCCATGCTGCCTGGGCTTAAGCACCGCAGTGTCTCGTCTGTGATGCCTTGGGCCTGAAAGTGTGTTTGTGAAGCACAAGCCAGGGACAAAATATTTACCCCAGTGTTGTTTTAAACTCGGACCCACTGTGATGTGTGTTAACATGGAGGTCAACCCTAACTGACCTCCCACGCTTGAAGCCATGGACATCAGTGGCATTTCTGCAGAAGCTCTTCTGGTCAAGCAAGGGATAGTGACGTGGGGATGCAGTACATTTAACCAGCTCTTAAGAACAGGATGTAGTGGTACTGCCAGACATTTAAGATATTTCAAGTAGCATTTCTGTGTATTTACCACCAGACAGTGCTATTTACACTGTCCATAATTCTGATTTAGCTGCTGCTATTATTATTATTATTATTATTATTATTATTATTATTTATTAATAAGTCATATGTAGCAGGTACGGGTGTTTTACTGTCGTATCATGGCAGGGCAGGATCAATCAGGATTTAGTGTGCAAATGGTCTGGAGGAAAAGAATTATGTTACATTTACATAAGTAAACCACAATGCAGAAACCTCTAGGAATCAGGCGTGTGCAATTCCCATGTGTCTGGTGTAGTGTCTCAGTATGCTTTTACTTTCTGTGAGAATGACAAAATCAGAAAGAAGTGAACTGTACTGGCGCTTGGGGCAGAACGTGCGCAGTGGTCGGAGCGGGTGGGTCCTGCTTCTGTTTCCTGGTGTAGGCAGTGTTTCTGGAGGCCAGCCTGAAGCATAAGCTTCTTCAGTGTGTTCACAGGCTGCAGCTCAGAGCCCGTCATCACATCTCACTGTGCTTTCTCCTGAAAGGTTCTGCTCTCCGCTTACCATGGAACCCTACAAGCGTGCCTTGAAACGGGTTGCAATTGGGTTCTGATCGAAGACATGAGCTTTTGCTGTGGTGGAACTGATTCTGCGTGCTAGTTGTACGGCGCGCAGGCCTGCTGGCAAATGCCTGGCCGCTCGGTTGTACCTGTACACGCCGTGTAAACCCTCCACGCTCCGTCAGAGGCAGCAAGTCGGTCTGAATCGCAGAGGAAACAAATAAGGTCATTTACAATGCGCTGTGGACTCCTCACTGCCCAATTAAGGCATCTTTGGAGGGGGGCAAATTGGGTCGCTTTTTGATGTGCGTTTTGGACATGAGGAATTGTAAGCAATAAGGCAGCCAAGCTCTGTGGAGGTGTCGGTGATGAGCCAGGCTCCACTCTTCAGCTCCACAGGCTTCTCCCTGCTCTCGCTGCTAGACACGCGCTCTTTTCATACATCACAGGCTGAAGTCTTGGCCCCATACGGTAGAGAGGTGCTGATCACGGCTCCCCTGCTCAGGGGTCTTATCACACAGCACGGCCAAAAGCCCAGCTGTTTGAGCCCCAGCCAGGAAAAGGAAAACAAGCTCATATGAAACACTTCTTTTGTTTTATTTCTTCAGTAATGCATATTTAGATAGAAATTATTTCAGTTTTTCCTGAAATGTCCACAGCAGTTTCCATATTCACAGTTTCCTGTGTGTAGTATTTTACACAACTGTGAATGAATTAAGGTGGTGAGACTGGTTCAGGCTGAATTATGGGAATGTGGTTGTGTAATTGCAAGGCTCTCTTCCTCTGTGCTCAGACCAGCTGGGAAGTGTTCTTGCCCGTCTCTGTGATGAGCGTCACTCACTGTGCTCCTTATCTCATTCCGTGACATGCCAGCCACTTTGGACTGTCAGGAGAGGTGCCTCTTATCTGAGGAGTTCTGAAGATTTCCGTGAGAATCCCCCCTTAAGAAATGCCTGAAGAGAAGCCTTGGAATGGAGCTGAAATCCCGCAGGAATTATCTTACAGCAGGATCCTGTAACTGGGCAGCCTGGTGTGCTCTCCTTGTGGTGGTTGCTTTGGTGCTTTGGTGTGTGTGTGTGTGTGTGTGTGTGTGAGATTATGTGTGCATGCAAGTGCATGTTGACAGTTGAAAAGTAAATCAGCACCAATTACAAACATAACCCCTAGTCCCCCATGCTCTTAAGAGCTTTGAATGTAAATGAAAACAAAAACAAGTACATGTGCTTCTTTGCCTGTTTCTTAGTGGGCCGTTTCTTCCACCCGTTACCATGCGGCATCACAGGTGAGGCGGGGGCGGTGGGGAGGTGGGGGGGTCTTGGCTCTACGCCTCCAGTGAGGTTCCTCATCCAGGCAGGAGGAAAGGTGACGGGAGAACAAAGAGCCAGGAGCGCAGATCCTTAGTGGAGTCGGATATCAGGAGGATAACCACTGCAGTGTCAAAGAGAGCCACCACTGCCCAACACAAAAGAAGGACTGACACCAGAAAAGAGGGAAAGAGGGATGGAGTTTCAGAGCCTGGGCTTGAAAAGGAAAACATCTCACCCCACCACCCCTTCCATTTTCTTTTTTTTTTTGTTTTGTTCGAACAGCACCGAAAAAACCTCAACTCTGCTCATGCGGGTCATAATGTCTCACCACTAGAAGAATTTTCACCACTTTAAAGTCTCGTCTAGAGAATCCCCCCACCCCCCAGTACACAAATGCACCAAAATGACCACTATAGTGAGTGATTAGATCCATTCGTGTCGCTTTTAATTGAGAGGGGCGGGTTATGATGAGGCATGGGTCAAGGATGAATCAGTGAAGGGGCCCACGGAAAACGAAAATAAAAACACCACCTGTCAGCGCTCTTATCATGGCAGAGTCTCCTTTGTGTTTGAGGGCGGTTGGAGGAGCCCAAAGGCAGGCTCGCTGCCCTCATCGCGCACAGCTTTGTGTGTTGCCAGCTTATCTGTCGCGCTTTTCCAAAGGTGGGGGGCAGACAATACCCTTCCGTGCCATGGGAAGAGGGTGTAGAATTCTGGGTCCCTCCCTGAGCGTGCAAGACCAGGTTTGTGAACATGGCCCAAAAGGAGTAAGCTCTCCACCTACTCTAAACAGGATTAGAGCTCTCACACCACTCTTTCTCTCACACCACCCTCTCTCTCTTATACCACACTCACCACTCTCTCTAACAAACATTATTGACTGTGTTGTGTTGGTACTGAGTTACCATGTTGGTGGTTAATCATAAAAACTGTCCAATACAAAATTTAAAACTATTTTTGTGTAATTCATTTTGAAAGTGTTGAACCTGAATATTACGCAATTTTTATGCTAATTCGATTTATGAAGTTTAACAAAATATAAAATAAACAACAATAAATAAATAAATAAATCCACTAGGACAAATAATACATTCATTTCATTATGTATATACTAATAAAAACTCCTGTAATTGTTAGTGGTAAGAAAGAGAAAAAAAGAGAAACATTTAGATTTTGGACAGCGGTGTGTCTGGTTTGCCGATGATGAGCTAACCGAGATCTCCAGCAAATGTGAAGGTTGAGCTGCGTTTACCATATTTATCTTGGCCGCTCCCCTCATGAAAAAATAACTCCAGCCCCATGTTTGACGTGCCTGTGCTTTATCACTGTTTAGTGGCCGGTGTGCATGGCCTAGGCTGCCCATCATAGCAGCTGGACTTCATTTGTTTGGCTAAGTTTTCACTCCCTTACATGCTTTATCATCATGTCTTATTACAGCCAAATAGGACAGTGCTGCTGACCTCGGTGACCTTGGATGCTTATTAATGGAGGCCAGTGGTGTTGAAAGTTTGGGGAAGTCCTCGTTAGTCTGATTGCTTGGTGACTCACTAACTGGAACAATGGTGAAAATATAATTTATTGATGAGAGAAGGTTCCACATAGGCCACACAGGACACAGCCCCAATGCCAAGGACGCAGAACCAGATCCTCAGGATAATTAATTAGATATTCAGAGAAGGTCAGTATTTCTCCCTGTTTCAGGCAGCAGCAGATATTACTCAGCTGGTTAGTGGCTGGAAGGGGAATCGGGTGCTAGTGGGGTGTCTCAGACAAGACTGCAATTTGTTGCATATTATAGCAAAGGTTTATTCTGGAATTGCTCCCACTGAAATCCATTCAAGCATCAAATTCCAGAATTTTTTTTTTCCTCTTCAAACTACAAGGCTGCCATTTACCTTGCTGGGCTAGAACAGTCTGTTATGTTTTCTGAAATCTCTATGGTTATACAAGACATCACCAGCCAAAAAAATACTTCAAAAAAACAGATTTGTGCAGTAAGATTTTGGATTAAATACTTTTCCATTGTCTTCACAATCTTGTACTTTCTAATCTACCCATTGCTATAAACAGTGATATGGTGATAATACTAATTCAGTAATACTAATGCAGCAATAAATGTATATTTAAGAGTATCAGTACACTTTATGTAAACTGGTCCTTTGCCCGGATTCATAATTTTAAGACTAAAAGTGTCAAAAATTGTGGAATTATTTCATGTAATCCCTTTACTTCTCCCTGTGGCATTGAATGTTTTTTGAAACCTGGTAGACTTTAGATTTTCTGCTTTGATTAACCTCAGGACAAATTAGTCCAGTGTAAGACATGAAAAGACATACCAGTATCCAGTCAATCAAACAAACATAGCTTGACTCGATTAAACACAAATGTTTCATAATTGATTTCAGATCTTCCATCAAAACTAATCACGCTGGCTGTCATGTTGATTTCCCAGGGGCACAAACCACAATGCCTTCATCTTTGCAATCAAGTAAATATGGATATTTTAGAGGTCGACATTATTGCATATTCACAGTAACTGATATTTTCAACCCACATATAAGAAAATTTTTTACTGTACATTGAATTTTGCAATAAAATATTTGCATTTATCGGCACAGAATTTTAAACATTCAAAAAAGATTGTAAATATATAAATTAAGGAGATATGAACTTTGAACTAGAGATCTGGAAGAAGAGAAAGGAATAACGAGTCACAGAAAAGGTGATGTTAATATTTCAACACATTGAAAGCTTTGAAAGTACCTGTGAAAGCCAAGAAAGTGTTATCATTTGGTTTTTGCTTACTTGTTCATTTTGCTCTAGATGCCTTAATGACCTAAAATGGCTTTGAAATGATACTCTTTGTATCAAGAGATCCTCATCTTTATCAGGACACATGCTTATTTAATTCTGAATGTCATTAAGATTAAAAGACGTCATTAGAAGAAGAGGCATTTACCATCAAAACCTTAATAGAGTGATAAAGACTACAAAGGTGAAGAAAGTGGATACACCATATCATTCATCCATTGATGTAAAACTGATGGCTCTAATTTGTATCATTTTACATTGATCTAAGTATGACTACAAGTTTGGCTTCTTTTCAAAAATTAATGGACAAGACTGATTGCCTTGTTTCATTCCAATTTGCCACTTTTTCTTATACTGATTTGTCTTCCTTTCAGGTGAACAGAATTTCAGTGTTTCCTTTAAGCCAGTGTCCATTTATGGACCCGTTCACATGTTAGAGACTCCATTTTGAAATGTTATACTCTTTCAGCCTCCCTAGAAATCTTTGAGTAGATGATGAGCCATCCAGGTAGAGTAAACGGATCTCCTCCTGCTTCCTCGTTGTGATTAAACAGATGGGTATCAGGTGTCCATGGTACTGAGGCCCGTACTGTGCTTCAGTCTATTTATCTCCAAACATGTGCAACATCGGCTTCCTCCTCATCCTTCTCCAAAAAAGCCATAAACATTACACATAAATGCCCAAATTCAAGGTTAAAAAGTATTATGGAAAATGTCAATAAAACAATTATAATTTAAAAGATTGTAGTTTATATATTGTCATTTTACCCTAATGTATTTTCTTACATAGACTGAATGCTTCCACAGAGGTGAGAGAAGCGCTGAGAAATTGATATAAATTAGGGTGTCATAAATTAGGGTATCAGTTGAGAATATTTTACACTTCTTCCCAGAAATAAGTAATAGATATTCTGTTAAATTTCTTTGTTCTGTTATGAGATTTCTTCTCATTATCAGTAGATGCTTTTCTAAGTTGTATGAGGTGATGCATCTTGCTTTTCCCCATTTCCCTCAGCAGTTGAGCAATGTGTGTTTCCTTGTTAGACACTCCAAAGCCAAAATTCCAAAATAAACAAAATCCAAGTTCAATCCCCAGCAACCAGCCACAAAGAGTCAAGACAGTATCATCAAATAAACTTAACATTCCGATAATTGTTTATATGTCAAGGATCACCACGATGAGTCAGGGGATGGATACACAGCAGGGAACCACTGCTGTGTTTATACTTGTGGCCTCTTAGGATCTGGGGCTGGGGATGCCTGCTACTGCTCAAGGCCCTTAGCAGATAAAGGATGCATTTGAGATGCATTAGAGGTACATTAAGGCATCGTGCTAATGTTAAGAGGATTACCAGATGGCTGTCATTGTTGACATTGACTGCTGGTTGGCATATTTGATGAATTAGCCAGCAATGGCAGCAAAGTGAGAGATATTTTATACAGTACCAGTCAAAAGTTTGGACACACCTACTCGTTACTTATTTTTAGTATTTTCTACAATAAAAGAAACAGAAACATGTTTAACCAATGAAGTAACACATACAGTATGTGATTATGCTGTGATAGTCAGTACTTGTTTATCTTACATTTTAGATCCTTCAAACTAAACCTTTACTGTCCTCCTCAGCTCCACACTAGTGCTGTTCTCCAGCTGCATGAGGCAGACGCCTATGGTGCTTCTCCATCAGTTCTGTAGAAATTCTCATATGTGCAGGGCACTTGAAGGGTGAAGCACTAAGGTTGTGGAGGAGAACTCTTTTCAGTAGGTGCATCTACAATTAATCGTTTGTGCACGTGTGTATTTAAAATCAGTTTACATGTAGGTTAACACCTTTACCAGTTTATATTTGTCTTAGAAGCAAATTTAAGCATAATCCATCAGATTAAAGTAAATAGTAGCTTTTGTTACTATTAAAAACATACATTCACTCGGGTGTGTCCAAACTTTTTACTGGTACTGTATGTATCATTCATTTCAACTTCTGTCATTTCCTATGTTAAATAATAATAATATTATTTAGCCTTTCATCAAGCTCCTTA
>JAOXYF010000003.1:20677078-20688709 GCA_028565775.1 Sternarchorhynchus goeldii
ATTAGGCTAAAAATCCCAGTGCTTATTTGAATGTAATCAATAGCCGTGAAGTGAAAGAGATGAGGAAGGATCTGAACGAGTGCTGAGGTGTGAGCATACCGGAGTGGTAAGTTCACCTTTGGACTTGATCTCACTCTCAAACAGGTTGCTCGAGACATTTCACGTTTCCCAAGTCTGAGGGTCTATGGAAAAAATGTCCTACATGTTAACATTCTCAGATTCATCCTGTGCTTGCTAGTTCTCAGAGCTCAGAGCCTATTATAAATATTTAAGGGAAACTGTTGACATGAAGATAACACTGACAAATTGAGCTGTGTGCGGGAAGAAAGGACCCAAAACCCATAATAAGTCCACAATTGCAGCTCAGAACTGCTTGGTTTATGTTTTTCATCACTGGTGTTTGCTACAGGGTAATATTCATCATTTTTATAATCCGATATCAAAGTTTTTGGAAGACATTAAGTTTGGGATATTGGGAGGATAGAGTCTGTATAAATGTTCAAATTTGGCCTTTTGAGAATTCTGAGGCCAGTGTGGTGGACATCACGCTTACGGCTCTTGAGGCCATCACAGCAGTGATGTTTATAGCACACTGGCCTGAGAGCCAGAAGGGAGAACATCTAAGCAGGGAGGCACTGGTGAATAAAGCCAGAAAGTTACTTGGCCCAATAAAGGCTCTGACATCAGACTGATTTGAGAGATCAATAATTGGTCATTTAAAAAGAGTATCAGCTTTCATTACAGTCTTTCACAGGATTGTTCCTCTACTTTCCTGTAATGACTCTACTCATGTATGCAGGCCTGCCAAACAGCCCTGCTTTTAAAACAGCTGTGTTATTAATGCAAAATGGACTATTCCATTTGTTTGGAATCTTTAACACTTTAATCAAATTTGTAGACATGTGAAGGTTGAGGTTAGTACTATCTTAACACTTTGCTATAAACTCTCTTAGTTTCTCTTCAGCACATTTATTTATTTATTTAGCAGGTTTAGTAAGAAGACAGGAGAAATCCATCTAAACCTCTTGAGGGTGAGCCAAATGTTGCAAAATACACCTTTTCCATTATGGATCCTGTGAGCTCTGTTCTTCTAAACTGTGTCTATAATCCAACATAGCACAGACCCAGTGGTGCAGTACACTGGTCCATGTTTCTGGCTGTGATGGATAGTCCTGGTGTATTACAGGGGAAAGACCTTGGCGAGATCATAGCTACGTTCATCTACTGGCAGCACAGTCTCATCTCACCAGGACTCACACTGACCAGTCTGACCAGTGATCTGGAAACATACTCATACTGTAATCCAACCTCCCATTAGTCTAGAGAAGTTCAGAAATCAAGTCCTAATTTGTCTGTGCTGACTGACATGGCATAGAAGGACAGACCCTGCCTTATACACTCTTGTAGTTCTGCTTGATCTTCCAATACATATTTTGACATTATCTTGCCATTTTATCCTCCTGAAGAATGCTGGCTATAGATTTAACACTGTAATGTTATTTTCTTCTGGTTCCTTTTCTAGTAGATTCTGTAGAGGTGCTCATTTGATGTTTGGAGCCATGGTCTACCTCTCCTAACCAACCAAATAAGTTTTGAAGGCTTTTACAGCGAACCTAATGGTATCTTAAAACAAGAACAAAATGTGTGCAAAACAATAATAGTTAAATGTTCAAATTCATCTTTTTTGTGGCGTTCTTTTCCAAGAAACATCTGATGCAGCAAAACTGTAAAGCTAATAGAATATGAAATGCTTCCTCAAGAACAAGCATCTCAGAAGAAATCCTATGTGAGCTCATCCTTGGCTTGGATCCAAGTTTATTTTAATTATCTTTTAAAAGCTTAACTTCCATCAGGACTTACTTAAACCATCACAGACTCCTGCACTCAGATTAGTGATTTTCTTATTTGTGATTTTCTTATTTGGATTGATTACTGCTTTGAGACCTCATCCCCTCTGACTTGCTGTGTATATTTTCTTTCTTTAGTTCTTTTTAGTTCTGGGCCTTTCTCCAACATCTGAGAAGTAATTTTCTTTTGGTAGAACATCTTCAACTTTGTGTGAGGTGTAATGAATGTCATACATTAGTTTTGTAGAGTCTCTGAGCTTTTACAGGGTTGTTTTCACAACATGCTCCACTTAGATAAACTCAGATCAATATGCTAAATATTGCCTCATGTATTATAGCTGTCTATATACTATGAAACTTTACAGGGGGAAGAGGAGAAATCATTTCTGAGCAATGTTACTGCTGTTTAGTGTGACAAAGTTCAAATGAATGTGCAAACTGAAAAAAAGTACTGCAGACTGCTGTAAAAATGAAACTAAAACTCAGATCAAGAATTCCGTGTGGACAAGATGTTTCCTCAGTAGACCACTGACACACCTTGGCACAGACTGAGGAGGCAGCTGTCAGTTGTAACATGTGCGTTGTTCAATTGTGTGTGTGTGTGCGTGTGTGTGTGTTGGGGGGTGGGGTCTTGGGTGATGGTGTCTAATCTGGTCAAGGTATAGACTAAGTGAGGCAAAAGCCAACAGCTGCCGACCAGATGACTGAGACCACCTGCTTCTTTTATTGTGAATGTACAAACAACAGCAAATGAAATATCCAGCAGCCTTGATTTTCCTTGCCTGAAATACAGACTGCTTTGGATATCTGTAGAGTGATATGGATATTGCAATCCATGGCCAGAATTTGCGTATATGTTTTAATAAGTGCTGGACAGTTCCGAGTATGAGTGGCTGACTAGTACCATAATGGTCTTCACAAGTGTTGTGTGACAGTTTGAATGCTGCACATAAAATACACCCGGTGCAACATTACACATCATAAGTTACAGGCAGTAAGAGAATTAAGCTGAGATTTCTCTTATGTGCTGTGAGTACTAAGGCCTTCCCTTAGAAGCTCAGTTACAGGCAGCAAATATGGAGTTATTGCTGTTAAAATAGATGTGGTGAAATGAGGTGCAGTCTCTTTAAATGGCATTTCCAAATGAGATGTTTTTATTATGGCCAGTTGTGGGAGGGCCAGGTTATGACCCTGATCTAGGTAGGAGGCAGAGGCACAGTTCAAAGGACCAAAACAAACAGGGGGACAAATTAAGGCAATGGATTTGGTTCATTTCTCCCTGCCTTGTTGAAGGCAGAAATCACAACATATTTAGGATATAATCTGAATTCCTGGTTTCTTCTGCTTTGCTCCAGATAATTATCGAATGTGCCATGCCACTTCCATTACCAGGCAACCAGCTCGAACCTCCTGCATTCCTGTTAAATTGCACCTCCCACATGAGTAGGCAATCAACCCCTCATGTTTGTAATATTCTAATTTACTGCTCACTTGTTGTTTGAAGTGCGGCCCACTCCTACAAGTCTCCATAATTAAGTATCCTCAACGAGGGAAAAGCGGCATGGTTAAACCAAACCAAGCTGAAAGCCCCATCGCTCTGCCTCAGCCTGGACAAGCTTTGTATGTTGCATGTATAACAGCACAGCCTGCTACTCTGTGCTCTTGGCTGTTCAGTGATCCTGGTCACTGCTCTTGAGGTTTCTGGACTCAGTGCAGCATTGTGAGAATTCCATTATCTGTGGTTTACTTTGGCTTTGCTATAGCCGCAATCCTAACAGAGTGATTGGAGCCACCTCCCCCTTCACACGCACACAAACGCACACACAAATACCTATCAGAAATTAGACATGAATTGGTTTGAAGCTGTGAGAGGGAATGAAAGTCATCATTTGTCTTAAAACCTACATTTTTGCCTACATTATGTGACAGAACGCAGTCACATGTAGGATTTTATTTAATAAAATATTTGTTCATGAATAGTAAAAACAAAACTGGCATGTTTTTATGTTGAGGTTGGATGGTTGAAAAGTCCAGTGTTTTTAAACACTTTTTGGCCAATGTGAAAACATACCTTTCAATTAACATAATATCTTCCTGGATTGTTTTCTCTGGTCATTTTTTGGAGAGAGATGATGTTTTTCCTCATCTGTATGAGCGCTTTCAGTTCTCTCTACTGAGATGTTGCGCTTCGATTGCTGTCGTATGGGTCATACCACTAACGAGAAGGGTAAAGTCATTTATGTGGGAGGTCATTTCTCACAAGATCGCCCATTCCACCACGAAGGGAAGATGTGTGCTTCGCTCCAGTCAAACGTGTGCAAATGTTTGAAGTTCTGTAGAATTGTTTTTACTTTAATAATGCAGTTTACTTGTAAAAAATATATAACCTGTTGTCTGATCTGGTCTGAGACAGGATTATATAAGGTTTAATGCAGTTTTAAAGCTAGTTTAGATGTTTTAAAGCTGGCCATTGTTTCCAGTATACGTTTTAAACTGGGACATTTGTTCAGTTTCCTGGTGTGCAGAGGGCTAATGTATGAAAGGTCAGCAGGGTATTAAGCACTGGTGGGTGAGGTAATGAGTCAATGAGGTAAGAGGCCATTTTTAAGGAATTTTCTTTTTGAAAGAAAAGACCAAGTGTCAAGTATGGAAATGTATTTGTAGTAAGTGGGGATGTTTTCCCACGCATTACTGTAGCTTAAAAGGGACTAAATGTGGATAGCAAAACCCTCCTGGTAGGGTTTGGGAAAACACACACACACACACACACACACACACACACACACACACACACAAGTACACACATACATAAGTGAGCACAGTGTTGGATGACCAAGATCAGAGAAAAACAATATTGGATGTATTACAAACATCGTTCTTTTAAGACATATTGGGTGGATGACAGTTATTAGGAGTACAAGCACCTGTGGTACTATAGATCTTCTGTTTTGCTGCAATTCATAATGTTTTGTTCTTCTCTAAAGGGAAATCTAACATCCAAAGCACAACACTGAGGGCAAGACCCCACACTGAACCTTCCACAGTCTGTTGAAATTTCATGCAGGTGATGGCTCTGCTGAGAAAGAATTTCACATTAGCCTGTAACTTTGATTTTCTCCATATTTCTTGTGTTTAAAGGAATGTACAAGGACATACAAGGACCTTGTATGACATTTTCAAAAGCCTCTTTTGGTTAAAAGTCCAAAAACCAATCATCTAAATATATACAGCATAGATGCAACGTCACTGGGTTTAAGAAGTTACCAAAGGGTTTGCAAACATTTGTTTTATATTTCACATACATGTATCGTGACACTAATATACAAGATTTGAACCCTGTAGGTGTTTTCTAACCTGTAGAGTTTTACCAGATACATCTTATTGTTCTGATTAAGTTAAATATCCAGGCAGGTACTTTTGGACTTTAGTGTGTATCTGGAGTGATTGATTGATCATCAAAACAGCACAAGCATTCAGCAAACATCCACATGTAGTAGAGATAGACGGCTCTATATTGCTCAGCACATGGCATTAATAAAACTGCCATGGAGTAACTTCACCAGACTGTCTCCTTGGAGCACAGTATGCTGCACGCTATTATCTTGACACCATTTTGTTTATTTTCTTGTGTCTGGAATCTTCACAGCTGAAACTAACAGGTGTCTCACACACTTTGGCTTTGTGATTCAATTATTAAACCCTGATACCCCGAAGCCCATTGTAAACTCTTTCTTTCCTGCTTGTTAACGATTTTTACATTATTTCAGCAATCTATCTACAACAAAGAAACAAAAGACAATACTTTATTCTTGACAAATATGCTCATTTTGTACTTCACACTACATTTATGACTTTTACACACTGCCTGCCACCTTCACTGTCTCTCACCAAGGGTTGATGATTTCATTATCAATCAAAATCCACACATTCCACAGAAAAGCACATCTGTCAGCACAGTAATGGTCTTGTTTATGTACCACTCTGTGTGTGTCTTAGGCACCTGGCACTAGTGCAAAGAACACACGTGTAAAATCACTCATCATATAAGGCCAGTCATCCTGTGGACCCACCCACCCCCAACCTGACTGTCTGCTCCACAGGACCCCTCCATCAGGGTGCAGTCAGACAGAACGCCATGCTCAGCTTGTATGGGTAGCGTATACAAAACATAGGCCATGCGTCTGACTGACCTGAAGGGTCAATCCCTGGAGGAGACCTTCCTGTATACATACCAAATCTGGTAATGATGTGGCTTTGCTCCTGCGTGCCCCGCTGCTACTAGCCGTGCTAATTGAGGCAACGGGGAGGCGTCAGCGGGACCATGGACATAGCAGGATGCCCCCGAGAGTTCCAAACAAAGATGTCCGGCCTCCACGAGAGCCCCTCCCACTGTAATGTGAAGCAGCTGCGTCTCACTTTGCGTGATACACCGAGACTCCAATTAATGAGCAGGAGGACATGTTGACCTACAAAACAGAGGAGGACAACAAACCCTGTAAGTACAAACAGGTTTTGCTTTTAAAAAAGCACCTCTCTGTGGTGGGGGGGCATGAAAGAAGAGAGGAGTCATGACCTCTTCCCCTCGATCACTACATACCACCTTCTCTTCACACATAATCCACTTACCTTTTTAAAGAGGTTGTGCTGTTGTTTTCTCCTCATTCCCCTCTGTGGCAAGACTTGGATTCCAGTTAGAACAGTTGCTGATTTTCTTTTTTTTTCTTTTTTTTTAAAGCCCTTTCCATATTTATGTCTGTCCAATTTGATATTTTCTCTCGGAGAATCAGATTTCAATGTCATGAAAGCGTCAAGAAAGTATGCATGTATAAAAGGCATGTAATAAGTAATTTCTGTAGACATGTAAGACTGCTAATGTGAGACACAAAGCCAGCATCTTAAAAAATATGGCCAGGTATTTTTGAAAGAAAACAATGTATTCCAACCCAGGCCAACAACCAGATTATGGTTGACAATAACAGCATGTGGAACATACCAAATCATTTTATGTGGAACATACCAAATCATTTTATGTGCTCGTGGAACAATATAATGAGCCAAATTCCTCACCTGCTTTTGACACAAAATATGCAGCCCTTATCTCTAGTTCATAGCATTAACTTTACAAAACTACTTAAACTGCAATAAGTGTAAAACCTGATTTCTTGAGTTTCCTCAAAGGGTTTATGGAAAATGTTGCCTTGACTCACTTCATTTGCAAATGAGATCCCTCATCTACTTGACTATCCCAGTCAGCAGGCTACATACAAAGGCAAGTCAAACATTATGTTTAAGTGCGATTGGAATATATGTAACTTTAGGGAATCCTCAGAGAAAAACCCATTCACTCTGAGTCCACAATCTAATTGCCCCAGTGCCCCCACCACCTCAGCCCTGTTTAGCCCCCAGCTCATCTCCATTCAGCCTTGCCATCGTTCTGTCTTGTCACAGTTAAACTCTCCCAGCCATGTGGATTGTTGTGGTATTGTGGGTTCAGCTTGGGGTGCGGATGAGGACCAGAGGAACCATGTCAGTGGTGTTTATGACATGGCTCTAGAGGAGCATGTTGGTTTTAGCTCCTACCAGATTGCGGGTCTGCAGGATGTATTGGAAGATAAGCCTGTGGCTGCTGTTAAAACATCAGATAAAGTTTGCTATGTCATGCTTGTGGTCAAAGCAGACACACAGCAGTAGGGGTCTTTGGCTACCGTTGGAGTCCACAAGTATTCAAACCTTTTAGAGAGAGAGAGAGAGAGAGAGAGAGAGAGATGTGCTTAATTTTATGTATTTTTTAACTTCAGGTAATGCCAGACTCAAATGTTTCAGCTCAGATGTTCTATATGCTAATTGAAACTGTGGCCTTTACCTCCGAAATCACTGTAATCTTGGCTTATATGTTGTTACACTTGTACTCTCATAAATAATTTTATGAAACAGAAAGAAATTATGAAAAAATGGACAAAATCAAAGCATAAAATGATATACAGCTACAAAATTCTTCTTTTTATTGCAATTCCATCCATACAAGATCTGTTATTTGCATGAAATACAAATGTGAGTAAAGGAGAAAGGATGAAGCAGACCTGGCTTGGCTAGAGTACGTGCTCTCTGTGTAAAAGCAGGCCTCCTGTCCTCTGTAGCCACTGTTTTACACCGACCAACTGAACCTGCTGTAACTTTTACAACCTCCTGCAAAATACTGCAGCTCACCTGTCAGACCTGCATCCTGACCGCAGACTCAGACCTGCGGATTGACTGCCGTGATTAGCCTTCTCCCTTCAGGTAACAGCCGGGGGGCATATGGGAACACCAGTGGAAAGTAACCCCATTAACGTCATGCCATACTTTATATAGCCAGCCAAGCCGTGTGCTGCAGAATATATGCGAAAAATGTATGGATCCAGCACGTCTGGAGCAAAGGTGCCTTTCCCTCTCAGGCCTCCATCATCCGTCACTGCAGAGATTAGCGTCATTAACATTTTACTGAGGCTCACATTAGGGCAGCGTTTGAACTGGTGAGAATTACGATGATTGGAATCAGTCCAGTTTGTGGGGCAGAGATGCTGGCAGATTTGCAAAAACAGTCGGTGACTCCAGGAATGGAACTGGGTCACAAATATCTCTGCAAATGCCATTAGAAATGTGTGCAATCAGAACACAAACAGGACATAATCACAAACAGGAGGGTAAAGGTAACTCTGTTGTAAGCAAAGCATGCACAGTGCTAGAGAGGAGCAGTAATTGCATGCGGCACGTAGCCCTTCTTCCCCCAGTATCGAGCTTTTCAAGTCTCTGCCCACCCCCAGCCGGTCCCCCTGGTTTCCTCTCTCTTTTGATGTTGGACCCTCCTCAGTTATTTAGCTCTTTTAAAGGAGGGTTGAGGACATTTGGCTTTTAAGCCTTGCTGGCCAAGGTAAACTTAATTTGTATTGTGTACATATGGTTAAAAGTGCCTCTCTTGTAAAATGAGGGGTGATGCCGTGGGCCAATGGGAGCATGGAGAAATGCGTGCGGTGGGCTGAAGCGTTGCAGCCCCACTGAGCCCCAGCTGGAGGGCTCTTATCAAGGCCTAAATGAGTGGAGGTGAGAAAAGACAGACACGCGGAGTGAGCGGGTCCACGCTGCAACAGGGGAGGGGCGAGAGAGGGCCGAGGGCAGCTGTCTGCTTTAGGAGGCTGCTTTTAAGCTTGGGACAGAGAAGGAACTCTTTGATGAAGAAGGGGGAGGGTGGGGGGGATCTCACTTTGTACATCAAGGGTGTCAGCTAACCTGGGCTTTGGCAGACAGGCCAATTCAGGACCACTTTAATGACTGCACTTCAAAATGGCCAATCTGATTTAAAGTCTTGATAGACAGTATCCTATGTGAAGGAAAAAAGAAACTATTTTAAAGATAATAGATGTAATTTAGCGATAAAGACGATGGATATTGTATATGGATAAAGTTATGAATATTGTTTATGGGTATTGTATATGGACATGGTTATGGGTAATGTCTGAGTGTAGCAAAGGGAACATGCTATGGCAAATGGAATAAATGATTTTGCCAATACAAGAACAGTTGGACAATAGCAGAGAACTTAGGCTGTAACCAAGTGGCACATAATACTGATCAATTTCATAGAAGAAAGACTCCAAATTAAAAACATATGGGTTTTGTTACCAAGAGCAGACATTAAAAATAGATTTTCTAGTTTTCGAGCGTGTGTTGCAAGGACTTGGAGTCAAACATGAGAAAAAAAAGAGGGGAAAAAAGTGAAACGAAGATATTGGAAAGCGAGCAGAGAAGAGAAGATAAGGAAATTGTAGCCAGTGAGAGAGCTGTGAGTGGGTTAGCAGTCCTTTCCCCTGTCCTGTTTTATTATGCTCTCTCAAAATAAGCCCAATGTTGTGGCCCAACTTTTAGAAGAAGTATGTTTCAATGCCTCTTCTGAATTATTACTTACCCAGTGATTCCTTTCACTAACAAGCGCAGTATAGAGCAGTATAGAGCAGTATAGAGCGTGATCACAACGTGATTCTTTTGTCTCTACTCCATTGGTAAATTTTCGCAATGACAGGGCAGCAGAAGGAATCCTAACCTTGGACTGCCTCCACTGGTCCCTTCCCCAAGGCCTTTCCTGTGTCAGGGCTAATAACTTACAGTTGCTCCTAAGAGAACAATAGATGCCATTGGAAGCATTCATCTGTTAGGATGGCCACACAAAAAGTATGACACTGTAATTTGAACAGTTTGACTCTGGAGAGTCAAATAATTGAAACAGTGGTTAGGACCTTCTTGTCTGAAGAAAGAAAAAGCATGAAGGTGGTCCTAAAGATGGTAAGGTGTTAAAGTATCGGTGTTCTAACTAAATGGGAAACAACCAATCCATCTCCTTAGATGGTGATTGAACAGATCTATTTAATGTATCCTCTAATAACAGATACGTATTGGTATAATTTATCCTTTAATAACAGATTGTTTTTTGTTTGTGTTTTCAAATGTCCACATTTTTTTAAATAACTGAGAATTTCCCATAATGAGCGATGCAGTTTCATTTTGGAACATAACATTGAAATCTTAGTTAAAATGTCAGTTTATTCCTCAGCATGCTGATTCTTTTTTACTAGACCTCAGGCGAGCACATTCAGATAAAAGATTAAATTAAATCAGTATGTTTTGGTCAGTCAGCATTGTTATTTTCTACACTTGTGTGACAGCTGAAATTAGGTACATGGAGCCAGAAGTTGTTCATTACGTACATGGCAAGCATTGGTTATGCCTTTTAAAAAATGTTTGCATCTATGTTACTTTAACTAGTTTTGTATAAGCGTTTGTGGTGGTGGGATCCTTATCCATGACTGTTATACATACATGTACATCAATTTATGAAAACAATTCAGCTTTTAAAGGTTTGAAGAGCTAAAACCAAATTTCTTACCTCATTACTCTGCTATTTTACACTGTATTATTAAACGTCTTTACTTGCATTTTTCGTCTTCGACATGATTTGACAGCGAGCAGCATTTGACTAGAACAACTGAAACGGCACCTGCTGTTGGTCTTTTTTTTTTTTTGCGAAAGCGATTTATGAGTCTGGCAGAATTGTTGAACACACATTAGATGCAAAAGAAAAATCTCGCTCGTATTCCTGCACCATTAATAATCCTTATTATTTCACAAACCTATTACATGATCCATATGTGCTTTTTTTCATTAAGTGATGCACATAAGCAAAAGGCTTGTGAGTAGTCAGACCTGAGCTGAGTGGTTCAACAGTGTACCAGCCATGGCATGTCTCCCTGGCCAAGAAACTGACAGTACAGCCCATTATATTCAAGTGTCACATTCTCATTTGATTTTTATAACTTTTAAAAACAAAACAATTGCCTGATGTTATAATCAAAATCCCATTAAATTTTTCTGGATGGTGTTGTTTTACTGTAGGTCTGAGTGTTGTTAAAACATCTAGATTGGTTTTCTATAACTGATTTTTGACATTCAAAACCATGATTATGTGTTTTGTGTATCGCTTTCGTTAGGCTTTGTTTCATGCATCTTTGGATGTACTCTATGAATCATTTTGAATTCCACTAAGGTTTGCTCAAGAGCTGAACCATGCAGAATGAGTTTTAGTTTTTTGTAAATAAGGATCACAGGGTAAAAAAATTCTAATAAAAAATTAATTCCACTTTGTCTTGTCAACTTACTTTTTGTTTCTCCACTACACCTAGTGGGGGGGGGGGGGGGGGGGGGGGGGGGGGGGGGGGGGGGGGGGGGGGGGGGGGGGGGGGGGGGGGGGGGGGGG
>JAOXYF010000003.1:20693584-20714515 GCA_028565775.1 Sternarchorhynchus goeldii
AGAAAGCAACACATCAAAAACTGTTATTTAAGTTCGCCAAGCCGCAAATACTTCAAAATAATAGTAAAAAGCGTATTCATATTTTGGAATTTGTGGGTTTATCAAAGTGAATAGTTACCCACTAATATAATTAATTCAAAAAGCAAATTTATTCGATATACTAATATTTTATTTTTGTTACAAATTAGTTTTACATCTTTACTTGATTATACTGGAATATTCTTCACATTATTTTATAATTTTCTAATTGAATCTTTTTTCTTTAAAAATGGCAGACAAGGTGTTGCAGCCTTAGAGGCCACCCACCCATACCTGCTGTCTTCAATTTTCGAAATCATCTCCTTTTCCATACAGCTATACAGTAAGTAATTAGCAGAGGGTAGAGTATGAGTCCTTCTGAGAGGAACCAGACTTATTCTGCTCAGCTATGAGCAGGTGATAAAAGGGAAACACCATGGCAAGACCAGATGTCCTGGTGTTTGGTAATGGTGCCATATGGCCTTGAAGGGAAGAGCATGTAGATCCAGCACGGCTTCAAAAGCCTGCGGACTCACTCCCTGTGTTTATCTGCCATATACACGCAAAACACACACACACACACACACACACACCACACATACAGACTCTCTCACTTTATGTAATACTATCTTTATGGGAGTTTACTGCTGAACTATGTACTAAACTTTAACCTCAGTAACCAAAAGATAATTTGGCTTTCTTTTTGCAAATAAAAGCCACATTTTCTAGGGGAAAAAAATGTTCCCACAATGTTCCCACATGTCAGAATTTCAGTGTTCGTGTTTTCCTGTCTTGATGGAGATGCTCAGTCTCTACACAGAGAGCAAATCAAAGACACACTTTCTATATGTACTAATGTACCCATCTGTTAAGGTTACATTACAAGATTGGGTTTTTTTGGCATCTTTATGGGTTAAGGATAAGGAAAAGATTGATTCAGAATAGATTTATAGGTCATCACAGATATTTTGCACAGATTACAGAACAGAATGAATTTTTTGTAAGTCCTTCATTTAAAGTTGTCTGCATATCTGTTCATGTGATACTGTGATTATACTGAGCACCAATTTCTCATTTGTCAAGTTGCACAATATGAATAATTTGACATTACTATTCAGATACGTATAGGTCATGTTACACCCAGCACACCAAGGCCTCACTGAACCACTGTACACACTTCCTACACACATTCTCTTGACATACACCCTGCTGACATACACCCCCCTAATTCTTCATTTAATCAGTACACCATGAGATCACCATCACTACCATGACCTTGGTCAGGAACAATGAGAAAGGGTTCACGCGCTGGTCTTTGAAAGCTCAGGGAAGAGCAGTCTAAAGAATAGAAAACTGTAGAAGTGTGGCAAAAAAAGAGACTGAGAATGTTTTCCACTTCTTGTTGTTTTACTGGGTTCTGAGAAATAAATGCATTTACAAATTAAGCAGAACTTGTATGTGTTTACAACTAACACTCTATGAATGACTAAACCAGTGACCAAATAATGGTCAGTACACCCCTCCCCACACACACACACGATCATAAATGACACAGGAGGCACTTTGTGTCTCCTGTACAAATTCTTAATTAAAGAACTATATCTGACTATAGTAACTCATTACTACTATTAATCAATAATCATGAACATTTCATCTTAAATAAAATTTCCAATGGTATTTGCTTTGGTTCTGTAATTCACGGTTTTGCACAAGCTAGGTTAGAAAACTTCAGTTATAAAACAGGTTAGTGTATTTCTGTGCTACTGTGTTAGCTTTTCACTTCAAATCAAGACAATCATCGATAAAGTCAGAGCTGTCCGTGGTTCTGAAGCACTTGTATCAGAAATTCTTCAGCCAGATTATGCTAAATTCACAAGCCAAAGAAATTAAGACATTAGGAAATAAATTAAGAAAATATTTAAAATAATAATTCATGGGGGAAATGTGCATTTCGCATTATGTCAGAGCTCTGTCTTTAGTGCTTGCATATTGGAAGTACATTAGTCAGGACTTTCTGCCCCTTCAGAGACATATATATATAGATGCACAGGTTTGACCCAAATCTAGTTAGCAGGAAGGATGAACACTGGAGCAAATATATGTCAGTCAAACATAATCTTGACATTTGAAGTTGCTTCAACTGATTCCAATGTGAGTTTTCCCCAGACTTACCTTAAAACAAGATGATTATTAAACTATTAAATCCTTGAGTGATTAATAGGCAGGGCAGATCAAAATCACATGAAAGGTTTTAATAAAGCTCATTTGTTGTTTTGTAAACAAAGTTATTAGATGCTGCAAGATGTTACTTGTATGGTTTACAGACACCGTAAACACCATCTTTATTAACGTCCAAGGCAGCACATGTTTGCCAAACTCCTGTGTTATTAACTTCATCTAATCATTTCAAAAAACTAATAAATGTGCTTGAGTGCCCATGACTTGCTAAGAAAAGACAGATGGAAGTTTCACCTCTTCACTTCATCGCATGAACAACTTAAAAGAGGTTTTAAACAGGTAAAACCAAATCTTCCTCGAACATTTTCATATTCTAATTTATTCAAGGATCTGGAATTATGGCAAGTCTTTAAACATGTTTTAAGATTTTGTTTATTTATTTCAGTTTTTTATATAATTTTGGACGCTAAACAAATTTCTTTAAAAACACTTCCATGAACTATTAAATTACGTTCGCTCTCAACATTTTGTTTCATATTAGTCTGTAAATTCATCGTTCTGTTTTGAAAGGTTGACGTTGCTTGGCGTCGGCAGCCTCACCGTCTCTCCAGTTCTCTCACTCACTCGAGCTGAATTGATAAACACATGCCTCATCTCGGCCAAAGCCAAGGCAAATGTTTGACACACCTGCTGAACAGAAATTGGAAACCTCTAGAGATCGCCGCAGATCCAAACCTCAGTCTGAACTGGCTCTGCGTTCGCTGCAAGCGCGGTCCGAAAATCAAACTATATTTAGCCGTGTTGCTCTTTGATTCTCGCTGACACGAGGCTCGACGCTCCGCAGAGCCGCCTTACGCTCCGCTAACATGAGGAGTAACCTCTGTTACTGGAACTCCTTGGGTCTGGCTCAACGTCACCACGTCCGCGTCCAAAAATACTGCCGAGCCGCTCTCCACAGGGGCTATTAAAATCTGCCCTGTCTACTCGTGCTCTCCGAGCAACCTCTCTGGAGTAAAATATTCACAGCTGCTCCTGTGGTTTGGTCAACAAGCCACAGAATCCTCTGGGAAAAGAGTCAAGTTGTGAAGCTGCGACGGCTATAATATATATATTTCAGCTTAAATAAACAGATGGGAATTCCTTAAGGCCTGAATGCTGAATATGTATGATGTATCTGAATGTGTTGCTCTTAGCAAGCTGAAAACACTTTATATACAAAAAGCGCTCAAAACTGAATTTGAGGCTTTGCCCCCTGTTTAAAGCTGTAGCCCAAATAATCTTTTGATAGACTTTTAAATGATCATTCCTGTTAAATGACATGTCAGAAATCATTTTTGAATAAACTGAATTTGAGTATGGTTGTTTTTCAGCATTCACACAGATCTGTGAACTGCTCTAGTAATCCTGGAGCAAAGCTAATCCTGTTGACTGAACCTATCTGAGCTAATCTCTTTGCTTTAATGAGTAGATTTCACTCACATTAGTGCATTGAATCCATTATGGTCTATTCGTACATGGATGTTAGTTTACGGAAAACCCAAAGTACATATAAACAGACACATGAGCGGTGAGTTAACTCGAAAGGAAGGGAAGCATAGACAGCCTGTGAGCCAAATCTGGCATAAGTGTTTTTCACACATTGCCATTTTTCACACATTGACACAGGCTTTGCACCCCAGCATGAAACATTTTGCGATATTCCTCATGATTCAAAGGTTCTTGCATCCCTTGACAGAGTAATTGTAGCTCTTTCTGTACATACAGAAAGGAGGGTCATGTGACCCATGACTGACACTGACTGATAAAATGGAGACAACACACATGCCTGTTTGGTATGACCCCCCCCCCCCCACCATTACCTTAGTAACAGAAGGACCTGGTCTGGTGGTCACAGGAAGGGAAAAAGCATTACATCAGAGATAATTAGAATCAGCTCATGAACAGATAACTAATATTTACAATATCCCACATGCCCAGCTCATGAACAGTTAACTAATATTTACATTATCCCACATGCTTTTCCCCTGTCACTGGCTCTCTGAAGAGAGAGGGTGGGGAGGATAATTAGTAGATGAGAGTGGAGAGTAACACATGGGTACGATTGCCAGAGGTGTATTGCAGAGGAGCGACTTCTGCCCCTGCCATTGTACAGATTTTCAAATGGAAAAAGTAACTCAAACATAACAGGGAGGCAGAAAAAGACACAACACAAAATACCAACTAAGAAAATCTTTTCTCATGTTAAAGAACATTTTCAAGTTGAGTATGGTTGTTCTATATTAAGGTTTTATTCTATATTAAGAACAGTTGATAAAAACAAACCACGCACACACACAAAAAAAGCCTGAAAATAGAACTCAGTCCAGCTCTGATGACTGAAGGCTAAAGCTGAATATGCAGATTTTGCAGCAAAAGAATCATCATGTGCCTGCCAGCAAATATAGACGTTGGAAGTGAGTGAAAAGGCTAAATACAGATCGTAGCTCTTTCTGCACTTACAGCATTGTAGTCATTTTAGCTAATGGCTGGCATCTTATTCTTTGGTAAATACCCTACATTTGAATTATTGTTCTTTTTTCATTACACAAATTCAGCTGAAACATTAAAATGGTATTGAAGCTTTTGAAGTGTTTCTGCTATGAGTGACACACAATTACGTGCTAGACATGCTTGTGGTTGTAAGTGGAGACTATCCTGGATATGTTTTGTTTTATTATTTGTGTGTTTTGAAAGATTAGCTCACTGAAATCCTTGTGGAATGGGGTACAGCCTTTTTACACAATGGCATGCATAACCGTAGTATGAGAGGAGCATTTAGTTTTGATTAGCTTCATTGCAAAGTGGCTTTGCTCTGGGCTGTTTTGGCAGTGTATTTAGAAATGCAGACAATGGCATTCAGTTATTTTCCAAACAGTAAAGGCCATGATCAGTCATTTATTAAAGAACATATTTTTGTCCCCATTGTTAAAATGGTTCTTTTAAAAATAAAATTCAGGTTTTTGAAAACTTGAACGCTTAATAAACTTTTATTTTGAAGCCACTTGCTCTCAAAACCACTTTTTGACTTTATATGAAAAGTAATGTGCAATGGACACATATTCTGCAGTAAAGAGAAATATATTTATTTATTCATGTTTTACCGATAGAATAGCTTTAAAAAGAGGAGCATAAATGATAAAAAAAAATGTCAATTCCATGTTTTTTTCTGTTTTCCTTTAAATATTACATAAAATAAATAATTTATTCAAAAGCAGTCAGATAAAGAATGGAGCTACCCAATACAGTGGCTTTGCGTGTTAATAAAGATTTGTTAGACTTATTTATGCTACGGAGCTACCTTGGCTAAGTTGTCCTTACAGAGGACTCCCTCTTTTCTTGGTCACTCACTCTAGCACCTTAAACAAGGGCTTCCAATAAGTATTTGCGCAACTAGCAGTCCACTGAGTCACAGAGCATTAGAAGTCTTTTATGAGTTAGTACAGCATAAATAACTGCATCCAAAGGTCACACGCACACAAGCACAAACAAATCTGCGCTCTCCGAAAGTTCTCTGTTGGTCGGTATGGGAGATGCTCGCCCTTTCTTCCTCTGTCCTTGTGGTCGATCATTTCATCCAAGGCAAAGAATTTGGCGTTGAAAAACATCTCATATTTTCTCTGTTGCCAATAACTTAAAAACAAATATAAGAAATCAATCAGACTCAGTGATAATGAGTTCATACAGTTCTTTTACATAGTGCCTTTCTTAAAAAAAAAATATAGAGATACTGTAGAAAATTCCCAGTCTTTCCTCAGTGCAGTAAGCTGTTCCCAGGGCTCATGTCCGAGGCTGTGGCTATGGAATGGGAATGGGCAGGAAGTGTGTGGCAGTGTTTTTTCGACGAGTCTTTTTGGCCCTCATGGTCTTGCCGCTGTTGCTCAGGCCCACAAACATGGGCTTCTTCTTGTTTCTCCATTCAGCAGAGGCGTACGTGTTGTATCTGTTCTCCTCGATCCTCTCGATCAGCTTGCAGTCAGTGCCGAACTCTTTCTGGAAAAATGAAACAGAATACAAGTTGTCAGGTAATTCAGCTCAGAGGTCACCGGAGGTTCGTTTGAAGTGGCCAGAGGTTTATACTCAGCACATGCAGCATAATGTTTGGGCAAACAGTAAAACGACGCTTTAAGCGAAAAGTGTTTCTGAGGAAAATGCTCAGAAAAAAACTAACTGCCTTCTAGATGAATTTCTTCAGTCTAGAGGAACGTCTTCATGATCTTCCTAACAAATCATTAAGATGCTTTAAGTGACTACATATCAGTGCATCATGGACCTCCGTGTCAGTCTTTCCCTGCCTGATTCTCTCTGATTTGATTTGACGCCTCTGAGACAGAAGCCACCGGTTTTCCTGTTTTAGGTAACATTTGCAATTCATGAGTGTGGCTGAATGGGGGTGGCTGAGCTGCCGGGGCACAAGCCCTGGATTGTGTGAATGAAGCGATGCTGCATGCATGGAACAGAGTTTGGGGAGAGACTCCTGTGTAAGGAAGAGGGGCTTCTCAGCTTACTTCCTCCAAGATGACAGAACTCTTTTGCCGGAGCCGACTTTTGCTAGGGGATTATTTACAGGCAATGGAGTGGAACTGTCCTTTAAAAAGGAGCCCAGGCTTTTTAAGGGCCTTGAGACATGAGAAATAGAGCTGCAACTCCTGCAACATCAAAGGCCTTGAGTCCTCACTGATCTTTCAGTGCCGTGCTAAAACAGACCTATCAGATCCTAAACACTCTAGTCAAGTAAACAATGTTCAAGTAATATTAAGTACAACCTAAACTTACTATCATCTTATGGATAATCCTTATTATTGTTCCTAATAACTTATGGATAAGTTATCATTATTGTTAAAATAAGAATCTTTTTTCGTAGAAATGCATATATATATATATATGAGTAGACTGTACATACACAGTGGATTTACATTAAGTGTGATTCAACTGTAGTTGGAGGGAAAGGAACCTACCGCTCCATACACCACCCCTTTCTTGTTGATTGCAAGGTAGTAGTTGCTGTCAAGCCCCTTGATAGCCACAATGCCGACATCCACAGACTTGATCTCGAGTATACCTGTGAAACAAACAGAGCAGGTCTTTGATATGAGCTCGGGGAAAAAAAAACCCAAGTACAAACAGTACGGTTACACTGAACTGTTTGTAAAGTGAGCTGACACTGTCAGTGTTTATGTCCAGTCCGGTATAAAGGAGAAGACTCAAAATATCACACAGTGAGCTTCAGGTCCAGCTGATTCCGTTCAGGGGGATGAACTGTTGATGCACATTCAAATCTTGCCTGATATTTGTGTAATCACTGCATTACTGTGTAATGCCCATCAGCTCCCCTGCCCACACTGTCAGTCATATAGAACATGTAGCTGTTCCGGCTGATGTGTCTCATCTCTCTGTGTACTAGCCAGAGACCTTGGGTGAGTGTCGTGCTGATCTCTTCCCAAAGCACACACAAGCTCACACACAAACGCACACTAATGCACATACATGCACACACACACACTTACACTCCCGCACACACATGCACACACGGAAGATATGTTTGCCGTCCTGCCAGTGTTCTCTTGCCAGAACGTGGAGCTGCAGTTGCACAGTGGTATTCAACCATTACTGACTCAAATTGCAGTAACCGCTGCTATTTGTTCCCTTAAAGGCAGTTAAATCAATGCATAAAGTCACCCTGCTTTCACGGGGCTTTGCTTTGAACCAGTGCAAGGTCCACTGGGACAGTATGGCAGTGCTTGCATATGGGTTTCGAGCTGCTTTGCCACAAAAAGTGACCCTGGACTATGCTGGGCAGTTAGTAATGCCTACAGCTGCATCAGAGCAGCTGCATCACAAAACCTTAATCAGTGTTTCAGCCTGACTTTGAAACAGCTGTAGGCTAATTGCTAAAGATTAGCGCTACTGGCTGAACAACATCAGGTCTTCCATTTAATCTAAATTCGAAACATACACATCTGCCACATGCCCTGCATGCAGGGCTGCATGTGCCACACCTGCAGAGCGAGGTGCAAAGCGATGTGGCTCCACCACAACAGAAGGATTAGACAGGATCTGAGAGTTCCCCTTCCGCATGGACTCAGGTTGCAGCCATTGAGGGGAGATGTAAGAGAATCTAGTCAGCTTTCCTCTCCCTCCCTCGCCTCAGGTTCGTGAGCAAGAGCGACAGCATGAAAAGAGGAAGAAGGAGCCTGGATGACAGACCTGCCTGGATAACAGACCTGTCTGGATGACAGACCTGCCTGGATAACAGACCTGCCTGGATGACAGACCTGGGATTATAAGGGGGAAATCCATGATCAAAGGCTGATAGTGCAGACAAGAATAATGGACCAAATGAAACAAGTGTACATTCAGAACTAGGTACTTACAAAGAGGGCCATATATCTCTGCAAAAACATACAGATGCACACAGTCTCTGTGAGCAATCTTATATATCTAGCTGTACTACTCATACAGTAAATCTACTGTCTTAGAGGTGTGTATCATATATACTGTAAATCTCCAAGCAAAAATAAAATACACTGTAAATCTCCAGGTTTAAAAAAGCACTCTTTTTTAAACAGATGCTTTAACACATGTTAATATACAAGTGTGATCGCTTTAAAATTGATTTCTTGGCAACATGAGTATTTCTTTTTACAGTCATATCACCCGCTGGTCCAGTTTTCCCACAAGCCCTTTCTACCATCTGTATAATATAAGGCATATGCTGAGACTCTTGCAAAAAATGTGAGAGAAGTTGCCTGTGGTGCAAGTTGATCCTCAAGGTATCTTTGGTTTATACCCTTGTTGGGCTCGGATTACAACAGCTTAAAAGCTTCTCAGCTTTAACAAGCTTGGTCTAGAGGCTGTGTAAAGCCAGGCTCCCTGTGACTGCCTGACCACGTGTCCTGGGCGCTGGACCGCTTGTGTGTGCCGCCAGCCGGGTTCAGCTCCAGCCCGCCGTCGGCCCAGGCAGGCCAGGCCGTGCCCTGCCGTCAGCCTCTCTCGGCAGGTAGGCCTGGCTTCTGCCCCAGGCTCAGTTGGTGGTCGCCCCCATGTTCCACAGCCGTCTGGTCTTTCTTGGCAGGTTGACAGAGCACACGATATCATATCTTGTGAGAATTACAAAAAACCTCACAGCTTCACATTTGTATCTCTGCGTGGCCCTACAGCAGCCGCCGGGGCCCCTAAGAGTGAAAGAGACCCGCATCCACTTCAGCTTTCTGGTGCCTCCTGTGAGGTGCTCGTGTGTTTGTAAAAACTGCAGTGATATCATATAGGGGAAGTTACGCCAAACTTCACTGAAAGTAAAATATGGGCTACTTGCAGATACCACACAGACCCTTGAACCATCTGCCAGCATCAGAACAGCAATATTCATGAGTTACTTGCACTCAGCCACCTTCAGCTGTTTGATAACACAACTCTCGTCATTTTCTCTAAATCCTCCAGCAAGACAAGCTATGTAAAAGTGCTTAATTGTCCTGGGAACCCTGAACCACAGGTCCTGTGACAAACATGTCTTATCAATTAGCCCCCTGGTTCCCAGACCATAAAGGAAACAGGGTCCCCATTAAAAGCCATCAGTGGTGCTGACCCTGTGTTCACTCCTGATGGCACTGCCTTGCACCTTTGATCTGGTCACTGCAGGCCCCGGGCTCCAGGACTCCAGCTGCCCTGTGGGCCTGCGCAGGACCATGAGCCACTCCCTTGGTCACGTGCTCTCTGGTGCCTTTACGTGAACTTGGTTGAGAAGGCCTGTGTTGTTCTGTTGTTGACCTCCTGTGTTTCTGTGCCATAAAATGCTATAGTGTGTAATAAAAACAACATCAGGTAAATATAGTTTAGAAGGTTCATCTAAAAATGGCAAAATAGACAAAAAGGAAAGCAAAATGTGTTTTTTTGGCTGAATTTTTCTGTGAATTCAAATAATTCAAAGTTGATTTCACTATTTGCTATCAATGTGTGTTGACTTCATCTGCTGAAACTTTGGAAAGTACTAAATACAATATATTAATAGGTATAAAATATTTAGATATGTATTGTTTTATTAAAAATAATAAATATACATCTTACATCTTTGCTTTTACATTCAAATTTCTGTTAAGTACTTGATATTCTGTTATAAACTGATTAGTTTTGGCTCATCACTTTCAAACTCACTGTATGAATTCTAGTCTACTTTGAGATTAAGCAGTTTTCAGCTCAAGAGAGGAAATCTTGAGAAAAGCTAAACACCTAGATCACATCTGCCTTCGTATATCTTTCTTTATTGCCTTGTACTCCAAATGTCTCGCTTTGCCAAACCCTTGTGATTATATCATCACTCTCCTTAAGAAACACACTTGAACCAAACTTACACTGTTTCAAAACTAGCTGGAAAACATGATTTAAAATCACTCCACAAATTCACGAGAGAACAGTTTTGTATGTAAACCAAAGATATTTTTTACTTGGACAGTAATTTTGAATTGTCATGGTTATGTGTTCTTTAACCAGCTCATCTTGTGTTGTGTAATGACTCACCTTATAGTACTCAAAGCAGTATTAAATTCCTCCTGATGTTTATGATGTGTATATCACTCACTCTCTATAAATCTGTTTGCCTGGGACTCAGCTTGCGAGTGCCCATGTGGCACAAGGAGAGGGGCCCAGGAAAAAACACGGCAGTAAAGAAACTCTAGATTCCTATACAAAAGCACACACCCACAGACGTGCCTGAGAGCACCCAATGATCTACAGCTTCTCTTTCCCTCTGGGCTCATGTAATGTGCATGTACCAGATTTCAGTGCTGTGGTACAACATTTACAAGGTTACTTTTGAAGTTCCAGCTTAAAAATGACAAAGAACTGTTTTCAATCAGTCAGAGGTTCCTGTTTCTACATGTAAGTATTAAGAAAAATTATATTTCTTTCAAGCTTCACAGAATGCCATGTTCTTTACATAAACAGCAGCAGACTCCTAATGTCTGACAAACGAAAGAAGTGTGGAGACTCGTGGAAGCTGTGATTCCATGCTTAAGTACCGTTTAATACAGTTGCAGCTGCACACCCATAAGCATTAGAATGGATGTGTAGAAACCTACACCTCCATGCACCTTCACTGCCCTCCCCAACACACACTCAACACACTCAGGGCTGTGGCAGCACCCAGGGACTGCAGCATCCTTTTAAATGTCAGTGCAGGCACCCTTGCTGACTGGAGCTGCAGTGTGTGGGAACGTGTTGCATTAGTGGCTAGTAAAGCTACAGGGAAGAGAGTGAGGAGAGTGTGGGGGGGGTCAGGCTATAGGACCTGTGGCGGATGAAACCCAGGACTCCCACTCCAGCCACCAGTTGCCTTAGGATAAGCTCCCTCCCTCTGCCTCAACCCCCTGCCTCTTGCACACGCAATATATAATTAGCCGGCATTCCTGCCTGCTCCTTTAAAACTGGGCCAGCCAGATGCATCCCTGGACCCATTGGCGGTCTCACTTCGCTACCTTTGATGCTTCCATTAGTCTCCCCCACCGCCATCTGTCCGACCACACTCCGCACAGGAATTCGCCCTGGTGATGATGTGAAAATGCATCCAGGGAAAAGTTCACTCCATTCTCAACAAGGTATTTTGTCCTGCGCGCTACACCGGTGTGTGAGGGTCCTTGCTTAGAGCTGTCTTTCATAGCATGCAAGTTGAACCATGCATTTGCTATATGTTCCACATGCTTTAGGTAAGATGTCTGAACACACCCACATCCTCTGTCATACTAGTGGCAAAACAAAACAACAACAATAAAGAAACAGCCGTTAATGAAACACCAGGATGTGGAGACACTCAGTGAGCTCAGTCACGCTCACAGATGGCATGGGGAATTATAATGTATGATACTACGTCAGTCCTGTGCACTTTTATCTCCAGTTCTGTTGAAAGACAGAAGAATGAGACGGTCAGAGGGTCTGTTAGAGCAAAAGCATGTGGTTCTTTCTGTGAATCTGCATCCCATTCCAAAGCTCTTGGGACAGTCCTGTGATTGCCAGTGTGGAATTGACAGGCATATATTAGAGCTTATTGAAATCAACTTTAAAGTCGGGGTATTTTTCAGTGTGTGAAGGAAGACGGAGATAAATAAAAACTGGGGAAAATAGTGTCGACTTTAAACGTGACTCCTCCGCTTCCTACTCCCCAGGCGGCTCTGGTCACAGTAAACCGCACAGAAAAGCACATTCAGTGCTGCATGCGAATTTTCAACAAAAACAATATTTGACCAAAGACTACACAAAGTGGTGTATTTTATTGGAATCAAGTCTCTAGTCTTGGCTATATAAATAAGAAGTTCAGAAAAGTTCATTTGGCAACTGAAGTCCATCCACCAACTGGTCAGGACTTTTCAGACTTGTAAAGTAAGCACTTATTCTTTCAGCTGTCAATAGAAGAGCACACTTTGGTAATTTGGACTGTGGCCAGACAAGCATGCTGCAGCACCAGGAAAGAGATAGTGCTAGTTCTCTCCAACACCAGCCTTGGCACAAATGACTCTGGGCTTTAAGTTATGGGATCAAAGGTTAGGCATACATCTGGCCTTCCATACCTCTGCAATGAACTTTTACCAGGCCAAAGCCAAGACATTAACTGAAAGAAGATGTAGAAACTCCCATCCAAATATGTATCTATATGTGATATAGTTTCACCAGAGAACGCAGCAGAATTAGCTTTGAGAGTTTGCATTTATTTTGTGAGTTTTTAACAGGTTCATAAACATTCCAAATGTAATGTGTACAAGAGGCAAGCTTAGGCTGCTTACAATTCACTCTTGTGAAGATTGTGAACGTAGAGCAATTCTATTGATTCTAAATGCCTGTTGCAGTGCAGGCCTGACAGTGGGCCAGTTACAAGAGAACAAGTTACACCTCTTGGTATGTTACATTTTTGAGGGTGCTAGGTCTTATATGTGTCTTTAAACTCTTAAGTAAAAGTAGACTGTGTTATATATTATTTGGAGGAGAGAAACTCCACAATGACATTCAGGTCAAATGGAATGAAAAGATCCCGCTCCCTGTATGTCACTATTATTGTTTGTGTGGTCCAGAACTCCCACGGGAGCTTTAAATGGGCATCATAGTTGCAGAGGAGAAGCCCACATCACTTCTGCGCTCTGTCCATGCGGTTGGCACAGGGCTTCCTCATATAAATTCACACATTCAGAGCACATGCTTTTGCCGCATCTCTCACAGGGAGGACAGAAAGCCATCCACCGCTGTCTCCTTGTGAACAGAGGAGGACAGATGTGAGGAACTGACAGGCTAGTGCAACGACGGACAGTAGCTGCCATGTCCTGATTTCAATAGACTTGAAAATATTGGATTGTGGGAAAGTGCTAAATATCACTGTTGAATATCGCATACAGACACGTAATGGGGAGCAGCTGATTCTCCTGACAATCCTTGATGAGAGAGCGTCTTGCTGTCATATCATTAGTTACTGACAAGCCATATAACATACCACCAGTTTCCTGTCTGAGCTTAGATGAGTGTCTCACTGAAACCATCCACCATCCCGGCCAATTCTGACATCTCATATAACTCTTCAACTCAAGCAATATTAGTAAAAAACAGGTACAGGAAACAGGTAATAATCCCTGTTATTATTAAAATGAGAGAGCTCTACGAGGAAAGAGAGAGCTCCATGAGGAGAGAGAGAGAGAGCTCCACGAGGACAGAGAGAGAGAGCTCTACGAGGAGAGAGAGAGCTTCACGAGGAGAGATGGAGCTTCACAAGAAGAAAATGAACTCCACAAACAGAGAGCTCCATGATGCTCAGAATCTGCAGCTCTGAAGAGAGTGCCACTGGGCCAATCGAGTTTGGCTTCGAAACACCTTATTGGGCATCATCTGTATTCCTAAAAGAGCAGTATTAGATTCAACTGGCTCTAAATGGACTGAGAGGGGGAAATGTCCGTTGTGCTGACCCTGGTTTGATGTACTGCCCATGAGTTGACATGATGATTGGATAGACCCCTGCACTTTGGACCCCACAACCAGTAGTTGAACCCTAAACTGCTAAATACCCTCAGTCAAACCTGTCAAGACCTAATGATCCTCATTTAGAATTTCCTCCTGCCGGGTGCTGGAGTGAACTTTAAAGCAAAAAAAAAGGTTTTCTGCTGGTGAAACAAGCTTGTGCTCGGAAGAGAGTTTGCTGTGTATAGTTTACCTCATGGGTCGTGTTATTCATCCGTCAGATATTAATGTAATAAGCAAGTAGCAGTAAGAAAGTACCAATGTGCAAAGGCAGATGAAACAAGGTAAGAGTATGAAAGGAAAGTCTGAATCATGGACCAGCACTTTCTGATCACATGCATGCACTGCCATCTCACTGAGGTTCTTGTCTGCTGTGCTCAATGCACTGAGGACAGCTCGAAGCTCCACCCTGGCCACTACTTCCAAAAATGTCTTGTGGGAGATGAGAGTCTCCAGCACAATGTGACAAAGTGATACTGAGCAGATGGATTCTGAAAGGGAAATCAAACAATATGGGTGGGGTAGGGTTACAAGCTGTGTATAGACAGGTCTTTTGTGGAGAGCGGGGCGAAATCGCAGGACTTGAGAAGTAAGGATGGATGGAGATCCCTCTGTGCTGCAGTGCTGACAAAGAGACGCTGTGAGCATGGATCTAAGAAAGATCAGTGCTCCCTGTAAATATTTCTGCATGTAGTGTCTTTGAGAAATATTAGGCATCTTAAAATGATAATAAATATCAAGCCTGCACATACATATATTTAACCTTTGTAGAGGACAGAATTATTCACTAGGAATATATATTTATTTAATGCAAAAGTTTATCAGCTATATGTTTTTTATGTTGAGGGATCATAATAATGCACTAGTATTATGTAAGTATGTGTTTTAATCCCCCATCCAGCATTTGAGTCTGTGATTTATGCATGGTATGCATTCAAACTGAGGCTGTGCCTAAAATTCATGGGAAAGGGGATATTTTTTATTTTGGATTCTAGAGGCTTAATCTCACAAAGAATTACAATAGGATGCAGTTACAACAGAAGAAGCAGTTCCTTCACTTCAGTGTTCCAATTAGGTAATAAAGATTCTGGATCATTCTATACATCTCAAACTGAGATGTTCTTATCAGTACAGTGGAACTAAACTGTATTCAAATGCTCAGTTCAGTGATACTTATCTGAATTGACAATTAGCATACAGTTACACCATACAGAGCAATTGAACAAAATATTGAGTTGTTTTTGTTCAAATGTTCTCTTGACCTGTGACAAATGTTATTCCACATCAGAGAGGATTTTGAAATGCCAACGGTTTTAACGGGGGAAAAAATGCTTTTTTGAAAATAGCTCCTGTGATGCAGTAACATTTCAGCAAACAGTGGTTTCTGATCACAGAACAACTCAAGCCAATGCACCTTCACAAAAGCGTTGTGCTTAAGACCGAGCCAGTCTGCTGGGATTTTAGGAGCGGGAGAACACTGCTGCTACCTTGTGGGCACTGTCCCACTACAGAGTCTCCGCACAAGACCTAGCAAAAACTCCGAAATGGCCAAGCTCCAACTGGTTTTGGAGAAATGATTCATTCACTAGTGAGCGGTTCCCCTTTCCTCTGCCTCCCTCACCCATTCTTTTCCAGATCCACACTTCTAATGGGACAGGACTAGGATGAGATGTGAATTCCCACCATAGCTTGTGCCTTAAGGTCATTGTGGTAACGAATGACGAGCATGAAACATTCACATGTGGTAAGCAGTTGGCGGGAATCTTTTACCATGCCTGCTGTGCTCACCGGCACCTAGTGATACCGTTACATCTCTACAGAGGTGATAGCCAAACAAAGTTTATTCTGAAGTTGGTCCTTTCAACAAATAGGGGCTACTCAAACTCCCTCTGATCATGACCTGTCACCTCTGTCTTTACCACTTGCAAATACACCGATCAAATAAATATTTGACCGAGTAGTTTTTTTTATGTTCAAACCACATTATATCTTCTTTCCGAGGTTTTTCAGTGCGACATGCTGAAGAGGCAGCTGGGATAACTGAAGTACCCACAGCCATGTGAGAGTTCCAGCACTGTGTGTCTGTAACAAAACCCCACGCACATGGGCCCCTCATGTCAAAACCTTTTTCTATTAAGATGTGTGCGCAATGCACTAACGGAAAGGAGTATAGAGGCTTTTGGAGTGTGGCAGCCAGGTGCCTTGGACTGGACTTAACTAACAGACCAGAGGCATTTTTACACAGAAACAACACAACAGACACGGCACTTCAGTTCCAGTGAGGTTAACACTGAAAAATGACGACACATGTGTTACGTTACCAAGTACTCCACAAAAGCAATAAGAGCTGTAAGAGTTATAGCAGTAATAACAAAAACAATTGAACTATACGGTGAGTTTTGGTAGAATTGTTTAATGATTTAAATATTTTACTGCAAGGACGACTCCCTTGGAAATGTGTAATTGCTTCCAGGAAATCTGTTCTGAATAAATGTAGGCTCAGAAAAGCAGAGGAAAAGCATACAGGACTAAGCACTCAAAACCCTTCTGCTTTCCACGTGGAGCAGCTCCAAACATAGTAAGTGGTGGCACCACAACCTCAGGTAAGGTTCTTATTATCTGTGGATGTTTGGGACCAAAATCAAAGGAAGCAGGAAATAAGCTGTGCCATGTCCTGGGAAACATCTCGTTTCTATGGGACCCACATGTGTGCGGCTGAGCGGTAGAGCAGCCGGACGGAGCGACCAGACGAGACAGACGTGCGAAGAACGCAAAGGGAGCGGTGTTACTTACTGAACGGATCGTCTTTGCTCTTGGTGCCGTTGACGGTACCGTTTTTATCAATCCTGAGAAAAAACTTCTGGTAGGAGAAGAGCTTCCTCTTGCGGACGTCGCCCGTGAGGTGGCTGTAGCTGCGCACGTGGCGGCCCACCACCACCACGGAGGACGAGGAGTTGGCCGGCCTGGCGGAGCGCCCGGCCCCACGGCCGTCATGGCAGGCCACGGGCAGAGCTGAGCACAGGAGCAGGAGCAGGAGCACGCTGAGGCAGGACAAGCGCAACCACGCTGCAGCACCTTTAGTCACTTCCCATATGCACATTGTACTGGAGGGCGGAGGACTGGGAAGAGTCTCACAGAAAGGTACATGCTGAAGAGGTGGCAGCGAGAAGGGGAGAGGGCGAGCAGCACTGCCCCGTGCAGGCACGGCAGGTGACGCTGGCTCTTCTGTTGCTTCCCAGGCTCGATCCGTTTGCCCTCGCGTCCAAAAGGAGCGTGTCAACATCCATAACTTGAGAGACTTCCGAGGGGAGGGGAAGGGGACGCCTCACCTCTCAGCCACCACGCTCTCCCGCGTGGGTCCCCCTGAAGAACTCCGCTCACCCGGCCGAGGATGGAAGAAATCAGGAGAGCAAACAACAACAGCAACAACAGCAGTGGCAAAAAACAACAACAACAACAACAACAAAAAAGAAAGCAAAAATGTCCTTTAAGGAAAAAAAAAGTCAGAACAACCAAAATGAGTCAGGGAAGCAAATCTGTTCTTGATGAAGAGAGAAGAATCCAAAGTGGGAAATCAAACTCATGTAATCCCCCGGCTGTGACCTGCTCTGTCTGAAGCAGCCTCACTCTGGAAGGGAGTCGGTGAGAGAGAACGCGCTTCTCTCTCTCTCTCTCTCTCTCTCTCTCTCTCTCTCTCTCTCTCTCTCACTCTCCCTTGGTTAGTCTCTCTGTTGCTCAGTCTCTTGCTCTGAGTGTCCGTCTGACTAAGTGCGCTGCCTTTCCCGCGAGGGTCTAAGGTGGAGTGGATCTCCTCCTCTGAAGTGACTGAGCAGTGCCACTCTTCTCACCTTATTTATCCAGTGGAGGGCCTCAGATGTAATCTCTTTAGCTAATAGGCAAGTCTATGAAAAGCAGTTGGCTTTGAAGATCTGCGTGCGCGTGTGCTTGCTTGTGTGTGCGGGTGTGTGTCAGAATGAGAGGAAAAAGAGAGGGGCATTTTTTTTCTCTCTTATCCTATCTGTCTTGCTCTCTTTCTTCAAGTCCCTCTCTTGCTCTCCCCTTCGTTCAGCCCCTCCCACTCCACCCCCTCCCTTCCCTCTTGGGTCGAGAGCCCTGAGACTCGCCCAATGCAGAGCAGGTTTCTCTCTGCCGCTCTCTCCTTAGATTTTCTCCCAGCTAGCTGGAGCAGGACCCCCATGGCATGCGAGCCTTATCAGGGACACCTGGAACTCTTTCCCCTAATTTACTAGCAGTTTTTCTTTGCCCATTGCCTTCATCAGATTCCTGTTCCTCTCTTAAAACAATGACACACCTTTGGTTATTGTAACCCTAGCGAGTGTGTGTGCTGTTGACAGTAGACTTTAAAGGACTGGTTACAAAACAGATATAGAATAGACAATGGTGGTCACTCATGCAATGTGCTTAAATGCCTTTGAAAAGATCTTTCCTTCCTCTCTTACAACCCTGACACACCTTCTGTTGTTCTGGTACTGCCTTTGCAGACTTTTAAAGTACATATTACAACACAGATGTACATGTATGATAAAAAATAATCACTCAAGCAGTCTCTTAAAATGAGAGATGTGAATCAATTACGACAGCACAGGGAAGGGAGAGACAGACACGTACGTAGCCCCAACACAGAGAAATTACTCAGAAAACTAATAAAAAAGATTAGACCCATATCTGGATTGTTTTTGTTGTTTAATTTCCTTTTCACATTGTCAGACAAAGTCCATATTTGAGCTTCACCTGTGGCTGCCATGGTGACAGAGATCTTCTCAGTTCTTAAGGAAATGTCATCCATATAATTTGCTGCATTTGCTTAGTAGCAACTACAGACTCAGATACAGTGGAGTGGACCTAGGGGTTATGGACCACCTTTTTTCACTGAGAGAATAAGCACAACTCTGCTTGGCTGATTTAAATCAGAACATGGCCCGGGTATTACAATGTTCCCACTTTGTTTCCTCTTTGAAGTTTCAGCTTCTTGTAGAATTGCACTAGTTGCGTGACAGTTGTACCTACATGATAGACTGGACAGTCTGAGTCTTGCCTCATAGTGTTTACGGCTGGAATCTTGATCACCCTCACGGGCACAAGGGGAGAAAGACCTCATTTCAAGCAGGGGGAGGGGCTAACAGAGACGAGGGAGAAGTAACATCTGTTATCTACCACACTGTCTATTGCTTTTGAGGGCAGTGACAAAACAGTGTGGTTTACTGTCACAGAACTGTCCACATATTGATTTAATTTAGTCTTGCTTGCTTCTGTTGATACCTCATTCTTGGCTTACGTGTCTAATTTCTATTGTCTTTAGAGGTGTAAAGTGGTTAAACTAAGATTTTTTAGGATGAATAATTGCTGGATTAAACTGTATTGTGCTTTTACACTGTATTTATTGTTGGGAAATTTTTCAAATGCTCAAAAGATAAACCTAAGAGGTTTTGGTTTTGGTTCAAACACAGCACAAGGAAAACTTCACTGGGTCCCTCTAGTGAGGTAAAATTTAATGACAAGAGAATAAGATGAAACTCAAATCTAATCCCCCCAAAAGCCCATAGCTGAAGATGAATGGCTGTTTTCAATCCAATGCATCTTTCGTCATACCAGCAAAATCTGTTCCATCCACCCCCCACCCCCCCCAAAACCCCCAGAGCCTGAGCTGCCTATCTACCTATCTCTGGTCTAACCCACTGGCCGAGCATTGGCTCAGCACTTAATCTGACATCCCCAACAACACTTCAATCTTATCACATGCTTCCTCTGTTAGACATTTCCTGCCAACACAGGGAACCTGCAGCCAACCAGAGAAATGTGAACTGTGACCAAAAGGACAAATGTGGTTTTTAACAAGGATGTGAATATATCAGCATACAGCCCTACTGCTCTCTACACCGTACTGTCCGGTTGTAAGGGCAGAAGCATTTACTTGCTACATTTTCCGATTACATACTACAGAACAGACAAATACAGCTCAAATTTAAAAGAGCAAACAGTATTTTGATACATCTCTGTAGATCCAAACATAATCAATCAATCAATGTCAAAGCTAGAACGAATAATATTTGCGGTATACGTATTGCACAATCCCTCTATCTAATTGATTGAAAACAATCTAATCAATGAGTTTCTGATCCAATTAATTTACTGTGTTTTGATCCTAGGACTTTATTTTGAACACCAAACTAATTAAACAGACAGACAATACACACAAAATCTGTTGACCATGTTTTTCTTTTCTTCTTAAACACTCTTAATTATTTTAAAGAAAGACTATAGGAGACTAGAGAAAGCCATTCACAAAGATAACCTATCTGAGGAGGGATTTGTGAAAGGGGAGAATATGAGAAAGCCAAAGGAGTTTTCCCAGCCAGACTCTGCTACTGAATGTCCTGCAGTGTTTCTCATTGTTTGCTGCCTCATAGGAGATAGCTGAAAGAGCCTGAGAAAACCACAAAACAGCACTATTTAACGGAATTCAATCTGTCCCAATAGATTTGAATCGCTAACTTACATGTCTGAGTGTAGATTCTATCTAGCTAATGAGGGGCCTGAATCCTTCTCTGTTACTTCAAAGAGGATGAAATTCTACCTTTCTTGCAGTGAGAACCTTTTCCTACTCTTACTCTCTCTCTCTCTCTCTCTCTCTCTCTCTCTCTCTCTCTCTCTCTCTCTCTCTCTCTCTCTCTCAATTTCTCTCTCTCACAGGGG
>JAOXYF010000003.1:20725263-20779480 GCA_028565775.1 Sternarchorhynchus goeldii
ATATAGAGAGAGAGAGAGAGAGAGAGAGAGAGAGAGAGACATGACCTTAAACATAGATGGAAAGATTTTTAATTAGGTTATTTAACTGTCTTGTATCTGTTTCATCGGTTTATGACTCAAACAGCTCAACCAGATGAAGAGGCAGAGGACACACTGGATGCATGGAATCATCTGCAGGCTGCACTTTCACATTCAGTTGACAGTGAGTCATGACAGCAAGGCTGAGCAAACTACAGTACAGTCATTTGGACCTCCAGATTTCAAATCACATGGTTACCACAGTACGATAAATTCTACATAGGTAATCCTGTTGACTTTAGCTGCCACTAAACATAATATTTTAACATATTGCTTTGATATTTGGCATGGAAATGCAATGTATCCGAGTAGCTAGTGAAATAAGAGTAGTTATTACAGCAGTATAATAGTTCTTTATGGAAGTACAGAATCATGTCATCAGCATGGTTAATGTGACAGTAATCTGAACAGTGAACATATTAATGAGAGAAAATAAAAAAAAACTTATACAACCAACATTAGTCAAATTTTCCCCTTAAATGTCTTTTAATGTGTTTTGGTTTGTAATTAAGATTTACATTTACAACAACAGTATATAAAGAAACTTCAAAAGAAATTCCCAAAATGATAATGGAATCTTAGCAGATTCATGCTAAGATTCCATTACCCATTATGCTAAGATTCATGAAAAAAATATTTCAATGTCAATTATAAACGATCTTCACTGATGTGGAAATGTTATGTTTTTATACGTTTTGGTTTTTATGTTTTATTTTTATAATATTAGATGTGCTTTAGTGAACATTTCAGTTCTCAGATTCTCTCTCTCTCGCTCGCTCTCTCTCTGTGGAAGTAATTCAGATCAGATGCAATGAAGTGCTAATTGAAAAATCTGTGTGGGAAGGAATCTCCCTGGACCTGCTGAGAGAATAAGGACATGTCCAAAGAATTCAACTCACTCTGTTAATTTTGGTGGAAACTGAAAGGATTTACACACCAAGCACAGTAAATCTCAGTGGGACCACATGTACTCTGGATGCTCATTTGGTGTGGGAGAATGTAACATACAATACAATGACAGTCTTTTCCAACTTGGTTAGATAAATCAAAACTTTTCTCATTGAGGAATGATAGTTCAGAAAATGTGGGTAATCTTCCTGAAGGGCAGTGGGTCACAAGAGAGACTAGCTGTACTGGTGAAAGAAGAAAGGGTTTGTCATGCATCTTAATACAACGTTCCAAATTAATATGCATTACATATTATTTTATTATCTTCATTGTCTTCATATTGATGGCTTTTTGCAAGAGCTGCACTGTAAAATGTGAGACAACTGATCAAGCCACTAAATATTATATACTTTGTTTTACATTTTTTATTCATCTTCTGCTGTCAGTTTATATGAAACATGTTTGCCATGTTTTTATATTTATATTCGTTACAGAAATACAGGACTTGTGGAAACAGTTTGAAATTTAATTTCCAAAGAACAAAATAGATCAAAATAGACATATTCTAGGACTACTGTTCAACCTCTTAGTAATTACTATGTCAGCACCATGTGTAAAAAAAATCCAAAGGAATGTATGAATGATATTACATTTTACAAAAGATATTTCATTTTTTATACAGTGGGTAATGTACAATAGAAGGGCATGAGCCTAAAATGCCTCTTCATACCAGAATATCTGTGCTGTCCCACATGTCCCTTCCCCACAGTTGGATTTTGAAGGCTTTACACTCTTCAGTTCAATGAGTAATTGTTCGCTAAACCCTCATTCCCATCCATGTAAAGAATTTGGTGTTTTCTGTGTCTTCCATAAGCCACAATAACTTTCTAATACCAAGGGTAAACCTGCAGAGAACAACTAATCTTCACTGGAACACAGGCCCAGTAGTACAAAAGAAGCCTGGTTAGATGCCCAGCGTGATGCAAAACAGACTTTATTCAGTCACAAAGACAAAAATTTTGTCCTGCTGGAAAACAAAAAACTTTTCCCCAAGTCCAGTTGTGTATACCAGCATATAATTAAAGTGTGCTCTCTGACAAGACAGATTTGATAAATAAATGATCAAAGTTATGCCTGATTTCTAAGAAAATGTCAAAGTAGAGATAATACTGCACGTAAAGATAGTAACGACAATACAATGTTGACATTACAATGCAAATGTGGTTAAGAGGCTCCACACAAACAGATGGATGCTAGCACTGTTAAGAGGCTCCACACAAACGGATGGATGCTAGGACAGTGAGGTATGTGCCGTCTGCAGCTCCTCTGCCCCTGGCCAAGACCAGACGGTTTGATGCGGCACATGCCGATTGAGGGGCAAGCCCTCGCAAGCCACTTCCTCCCCGGGTTCCCTTCATGGGTTGCTAACGGTTTTCCACCGACACGACAGGCCTTTTGAAGTTGCTTTTAAGAGCACAATTATTCCCCCCTCCAGACAGTACACTCACTTCTCACCTTTTTAATAAGCCACTCATAGACAAGACTCTTTTTTTTTCGCTCTCTCTTGCTCTCTTTCTGACTTACTCTCCAAGATGCCTAAGTGCTCCCATAAATTCTCTGTCACTTGGCTGCAAACATGGCACCCCTCCACCTCCCCCCACCCTCCACCCCAGAGCAGCCTGACCCTCGCTAGGTTTTGACTCACTGTGAACGCGACTTCTGTTCTTTGATTTTCAACAAATCAGGTGTGAGTGAATGTAAAAGCAGCCATTAGAGTGCAGGACAGCAAGTAGTTCAAAAGGCCCCGCTCATGTATGAACACCAGAGAAGTGGCAGCCCCTTCCTAACCAGCTCTGAGAAAAGCCCCCTCACCATTCCATTGTGTTTAAACCTGTTCTGTTACGAAAAGCAGTGGGTGGGGGTTGGGGGTTTAAAGTACTATGCCATTAATAACATGATCCCATCTGTTTTAAAAATACAATTGCTCCATCTGGTTTTGTTTAGTGTCAGAGGTGCTCAGTGTGGGTGCTGCTGGGGAGTGGGTTAGGTAGAGTGCTGGTGGCATGTAGAAAGCACAGCCGTAGACACACACATATGCAAAGCCCTCAGCTCTGTGACCAGACCTTGGTGCTCATTAACAGAGCACATGGGTATAAATAAATAAATGATGTACATTGACCTGTATCTTGTGGAACTTACCTGTGTACCTATGTCTTTTATCTCTTATAATGGAAAGGGGGGGGGACCACACATCAAATTAAAAATGCTGATTGTTCTTTACACCGTATGGAGAATGAAAGGTAACAGACGGACAGACCCATAGATAGATAGATATAGACAACTTTATTAAACACAACTGTAAATAAATGAATATTGGGCATGAAAAAGTACATTAATAAATTTGTGCTAGATTGTAAACATAAATAAAGAAATAAATGAATAAATAGAAATACATAAATGAAATAACAAATGTGTACATATGAACAGAAGTAAATAAATTAGCTATTATTTATATTTTTATTTCAAGATTTATTTATTTATGAATGTCTGCCTCCAGTCCACGTTAGTGAAGTGGATGACACTACTGCAACTAACGTGCTGTTGGTTAATTAGTGGCAGGTGATGAACTGCAAGGCGGTCAGACCAGTCGCAGCTAACAGTAGGTGGACAGAACGAATGTTCATATCCAACCAACATGGCGAATCGAAGACTTTCTCAGGTTCCAAGTCGACGACGATCTGTTCCTCAATTCATCTCTCCAAAGTCTAAACTGAATCCCTCAACACAAAATAAAACGATTGTCCAAGTGACCCCTGTCTAACTCGTCAGCTATCAAACGTAACTGCACAGAAACTCTACTCAGAACCTGTCATCACACAAGTAGCTAGCCATCTATACGTCTTGTTGGAGTAATAGCCTATTATATGACCAATACGATCATATGTTAATCCGTGTAAGCTTTGACATTGGACGCGCGGCATGTAATGTAATGTTAATGTTCGCGGCAACCAAAAACAATTCTTTGGGTCTATTTTTGCCGCTTACCGCAAACCAGCAATTTCTACTTAGAACTAGAAACAGTACAAAATTCTTGCTCCATTATATAATCTAACCCAATAATCAAAACAGAAAGTAGGCTGTATTTTACTCAGCGGCATACAAATCTTGACAAATGTCTAGACTCTTTAATTCATGAGTAGCTGAACCTTTTTGAAGGAAAAAAAAACGCAAACCTCACAGCAGAAGCTGTTTCAGATTAAACCATGTGGGGAAAACGCAGTAGTCGTTACTGACTTGTTAAGAGATATTTTATTATCGTTCCCACGAGAGTAGACTACCGTAAAGCTCATCCACATTCCCACTGTCCCTAAGGGAAATTCTCATTGTGTCACTTTTAGTGTTAAAGAGCAAACGTCGCGGAGAAGCTGTAACTTCCCATTCTCGCCACACCTCTTATGCTGTAAAATAAACTATGATTTAAGGCGCGAACGTGATTCAAAAACAAGACAAGAGTAATCGAACACGCGGCTTCCTCTACGATTAATCAATAGCGTATTAGTTTAGTCATTAGCAAAGTGAGAAAGAAATACATGTATAAATGTATAAGTGAACAAAATACTTATTCATTAGTTACTATTTTTATGTCCTGTATTCATTCATTCATTCATTCATTTATTTCTGCTTGTATGGTGCACATTTAATTATTAATTATTTTACTTTCGCCCACCGTAATATTCAAAGACAAATCTAGTCTGTAAAAACATTTTAGACATACAAATATTTGAAAAAGCACTAACACATGGGAAAACCTTTTTTTTTTTTTACAGTAATGGCTAATAGTACATTGCAATGACAGAGATAATTAATTAATAAAGTACAACCATAATAATAATCATAAACATAAATCTATGCATTGTTATATGAAGACAAGTCTAGATATTGTGACCAAGTTCAGGATTGTGTTGTTTTTATTTACTTGCATTTGGGTGGGCAGCAGAAACATCTGCTGTGCTCTCATTTTCTCCTCTCTGGCCCTCTCTCCCTTGGTTATATCATCTCCTTTCCTCTGTTTCTCATCTCCTTATATCAAGAAACACTCACCCATCTCTTCAGTCCTCATGTATTATCTGACTGCTACTCATTTCCTTACTGTTCTCAGCCTACAGTGCCTGGTGCAGGACCAAAATATTATATTAGTCCCTTACTCTACTACCAGGACACATAGGTCATCAATCCAAGAGCTAAAATAAAACGGAAAGGAGTTTGTGGCTTGGGTTCACAAGCTGTGGAATACTGTGTCCTTAGGCGTTAGACTAGCAGGGTCTAAGGTGGTGTTCAAGAAAAAAAACAAAAAAATTATAAGTTGATAAGAAAATGTGTCCTATCAACAACTGATGGGAAAGCAGACATTATGGAAAGTGAGTTAGTGGAACATTTTACTTTCTTTCTGAGCATATCTGACTATCGGGGTGGATAATGCATGCTCCCACCAGTAAACATCGTGAATAGTAGATTGCTGGCATGGGAGAGCAGTGGTGTGAAGCCGTTGCATTTCCTACGTTTGAGTGGCGCAGTTGCTGGGTGTAGAGGTGACGACCTCATCAAGAATTTAGCTGACACCACATTAAGCCAACCGCAACATTTGGACAATGTGTGGATTTTTACACATGCATACCTAAAACCAAGACAGTGTTCTCAGGTTCAGAACATGCCTAGAGGTAAAGATGGTACTGCTTTGTTAGTGAAATAACATCACCTTAAAAAAATGAGCAAGAAAAATACAGCTCCGGTGTGCTTAACTCCAAACATCCCATAATAAAACGATGTCTTCTCCTGAAAAGTTTTATTTAAAAGACTTCAGATGGCAAAACCTATCAGAAGATATGAAAACCACATCAAGACTCAGCTGCTGGGGCCTCTTTTCAATGCAATTAATCATTATTGATGGTCACCCTGGGGCGATGGACAAACAGATGGGTTCGATTGCCAGTAATTGGACTTCCTGGAAAGGCCATTGCTGTAGCAGGGCCTGAGTATGCTACATCTTCACACAGGTACCGCTGGGCCCAATCACCATGCGCAAGTCATTACCATTTAAAACTAATCACATATGGGGAAGGCAAAAAAGAACAGAACATCAACGCACATTTAGTACACATACTTTTACCACAATCCAAGCAACAAGAACTACAATTACACTGGACTGTACAAGAAACTCAGGATCAATTACTGAATAGAAAGAGGAATCAATTAACAACCGTTTAATAATTGGAAAAATACTTGACATAGCAACGTCAAAAATCTCTATTACAAAGTTCTAGAAAACAAACAAAAACAAAACAAGAAAGCCAAAAATGGGACCAAAATTATGTTTAAATAAGTACAGAAGATGAACCACTCAAAAGGACACCGGATGACAGAGATAGAAAACATTACTTAAACTTATTTTCAATTTGTAATACACCTAATCATACAAAATGATTATAGCCTCCAATTAAACATGGTCAAATGTTTTTGAATATCACATGTATATGTCAGCTTCAATAAAGGCTATAGACCCCTGAAAATGTCATACAACGTATAACAACATCAACAAACATTTTGGCACAGATGTTTCTATGGGGTCGTATAAGGTATCCAATGTTATATACTTGCGCCCAACTGAGTCGTCTCCTTTTGCATTTAACTATACATTAAATATGCTATATATAAAAAAAGAACTGCCACAAATGTACAGGCTGGTCCTGCCTACTCTCCTTCCACACATGCAGAGGGATTCCCTGTGGGCTTCAGATCCAACCTGAACGGTGAATGAACTGTGAACATAGGCCTGAAGATGTCTAAATAAGCGAAATATTAGAAACCAAAAGCTAATTTGGATGCAGTTCTAGAAATAAATACATACCAAAATTATTCTGTTCTGTGTGCATGGAAATTTTTCCCTTTTAAAAAGAGAAACATGCTTTGTGGTTTAAAAAAAAAAAAAAAATCTACTGATCTCGCTGTAAATTAGCAGACGTCCCTATAAAATACAAAGAATACAGTTAACAAACCTTCCACAGAAGCAGAAATGATTGTACCCAGATTATCATCTTCTGAGAAGCAGATTTTACAAATGAAAAAGAATGTCAATGTGCTGTGTATTTGAACAGTACTGGTTGTAGCCTTGTTATTAATAAACAGAGCACATTTGACTTGGATATTATCTGCACCTAAATAGAAAAAAGATGAACATACAGTACCAATTTGAACTAGAACCTAAATCAGAATAAAACTAAACTACCTCCTAACAGTGACCATCATGCTTACAGAGGATCTCTAGGCTGTATTTAGTGTTTCCATGTAAAGAAAATACAAGTACATAGGTAAAGTTGTACACAGCATGTATGAAGCACATATCTTGTCAATTAAACAAGTGTGTCTTTGTAAACTAACACGCATGTGCCTGGTTCAGCAAGCAAAGCCTCTTTCTACCTTTCCCCCAAAATAACAACTAAACAGTATTGAACAGGTGAGGTAAAACTCAAACCAATGTTTTATCACGTCATTCCTTTAAGAACTAAAACATGTTAGAAACATGGACGTTTCAAAGCAAGAGGTCTTCATTCAGAAAAGTCCAAAAGTTCCAAAACATGCTGCCGTAAACATGACTTCTACAAGGCACCTCTCTCAGCATGCAGATGCTGCAGCACATCCATGCTTTACTAAACAAACAAGTTCCATGAGCATTTCATTGCTTTGCTTCATCTTTTGCTTCATCAAACACAAGATTACCATATTACCATATTTCAAATGAGCAGAGAACCAAAATGTACTGCAGTCAAAATGAGTAAAGCACGGATTTTAACAAATGTTTTTTTTTTATCTGGAAAGGTATTGAGCACATGTACTCATACATTTTACAATATATAAATGTTACGGCACTTAAAAAAAAAGAAAATATGTATATTTCACAAGATATGTCATTAAAAAATATGTTCATTGTTATTTTTGTCTGATTGTCTCATTTTACGACCAGGTACTGCTGATGTGTAGAATCAATTAATTCATCTGACTTCATTGTCAGTAATGCTGTGGCTCCACTGAACGGTGAGATCAGGTGCTTCTCGAGAAACTCGAGCAGCTGTGGTCGTTCTGCAGTGCTGAGCTGCTCCTCACTTGGCTTCTGCTGGCATTTTACACATCATCAGAATTTGTTTCAAGGCCTTCTGCACATCTTCATCCATCTGACCCTAACATTAAAACAAACAAACAAACAAACAAACACAAAGCAAATCAGAAAACAATTTTAAATGCTTCTGGAAAAAAAGCTAACAAAATAAGATAAGTTGTAAAACTAAAGATAGTGCAAACCTGGACAGCATAGAGGAGATGCATCCGGTACACCGAGACTATTTCATGGTGCTGTTTCTTACATTCCTATTATGAAAAGAAATGTCAAAGACATCAGAAATAAAGATATGCCATGTATACAAGTTAATTTCTTTGCTAAATGACCCAGAAGAGGAACTTGGTAATAACTAAATTAATGATTGCCCTGCTGATGAATGATGATTCATTTTCAGTGAAGCTCCTACAGTTTTAATCAGTAGCTGTGTTGTTCAACATCTGCTGCCTTTGCAATGCAAATGAATTAAATGATGGCCCTTATATTCAACATATACAACAGAACAAAATATACAAGTAATTTACATACAGCCAGTTGGTACTGCAGCTGCTTGATCTGCTGCTGGAGAGATTCAACCTGCTGGTTCTGCTGCCTTTTAGGGCTGTTGGTGGTATATGAGAGCTGGGACAAGCTGTTCAGGGCATCTTTCAGCTTGCCAACCTCCTTTGACAGATCATCAATCTTAAATGAAGAAAGACAAGAGTTAGTGACTACAAGTGAGCAACAAATGAAGTGGCCCTTGGCTGAGGGTGAGTGTTCTTCAGCTCACCTTTTTGTTCTTCTCCCGTTCAGAGTTGACATGGTTCTCCACTCGTTTCTTCAAATGACTAATGGCATCCTGGCCCTCCCTGTACTTGGTGTTTAATGCACCGTTTTCCTGCTCCCTTGACACAGCCAGCTTCTGTAAAGTCTGTTTCTCATTTCTTACATCCTTCACCTCCTGCCAGGCAGTTGTCACCTCCAGGGCCATCTCATCCTGCTTCCTCAGCGCATCCTGAAGTAGGTGGGTCAGGTGCTTAACCTCCCTCTCCAGCAGCTCTTTCTCCTGCTCATGCTCCACCCTGGAAATGGAATCGTTTGGTGGCGCATTTTTCATGGCCATCAGTTGGCTCTGCAGCGTGTCCAGTTGTGAGGTCTTCTGGTAGAGCTGCTGCTTAAGGTCCTCGACCTCAGATTCCAGTTTCTTAATGGCATTCCCTAAGGATGCCACAACCTGAGTGTGGTCAGCAATAGTCATGGAGGCCTTGGCCTGTGTTTCAGCCTCCTGTTTGAGCTGAGAGATCTCCCTCAGCGCCGCTTGGTACTTGACTTCGGTGTCCTTCAGTGTGCTCTGCACGTCCTTCATCTTGAGAGCAAGCTCCTGGATCTTCTGCTCATTCTGGTCTTTGGTGGGACCGACCACGTCTGGCCTCTCCTTGGCCTCTGCGGCTTTAGTCTGGAGCTGGCTGCGGGCAGCGCTCAGTTCACTTTTGGCCTCGCTGTACGATTTCGAGAGCTCCAGCAGCCGCCTCTGGAGCCCTTCAATAACCTCACCCAGCTGTGCCTTCATCTCCTCAAAGTCTTTGGCAGCGGCCTCGACGGGCACGGTGCCACACAGGGCTTCCTGAAGAATCTTGATCTCCTCCTGAGCCTCCTTGTACTTGTCAATCAGCAGCGCCTTCTCCTGGTTGGCGTTCTCCACCAGGACATTATAAGACTTCTTCAGCTCCTGACGCTCGTCCTCAGTCATGAGACCGCTCTGGAGACGAGCCTCCAGACTCTTGATCAAGCCAGCATCGCGAGCCTTCTCTTCTTGTGACTTTGCCAGCTTTGCTTTCAGATCTTTGATCTCCTGCTCAAGACAGCTCTTCAGATACTGAAACTTCTGAATCACAGGATCTTCTCCAGCACTTCCATGTCCTCTCCCTTCCACCCTGAGAGTTTGCACCTCCTCCATTGCTTTCTGGTATTTCCGTTGCATGTCTGCAAGCTTTAGTTTAAGTTCAGCCGCGTTTTCAGCAACGCCTTTGGTTCCAGCTTTATCCGCACAGGAGCTGGGCTTGAGCTGGGCCTGCAACGAGCGGTTCTCCAGCCTTGCCTCCTGCAGTTTGGCTTGCAGACTCTGCAGTGCGTCCCTGAGCAGCAGGACCTCCTCTCCGCTGCCCGCCCTCGATGCCGCACCGTCCTCCTCCTCACCCTCGAGCCCGAGAGACGTGCCGCTCGCGTCCAGGAACGGCGACTCCCCGAGCTCCTGCATTTCGGCTGCCTGGCTGCGGCCGTCGTCAGGGTGATCCAAGTCCACGTGGGTGGAGTGGTAAGAGGCATTGGAGTCAATGCTGTTTGGACGAGAGTGTGGACCATCTTCTTCACCTTGAGGAGAGGGACGTTTCTGCGCAGGAATATGGCAAAAAAGGCATAATTTAAATAGAGAATTACTACTGCAAGATTACAGTATAAAAAACTATGAGCATAGTTGAAAGTTGCATAAACCTGAACCCTCTGCGTCTGCAGTCATCAGACAGGTCCAGAGGCTAATAAATACATTGCACCTCTTTTCATTCCCCCAGTTGATATCTAGATTACATAAGACCATTATTTTGTTGCTCTACAGAGCAATTACCTTAATTGTCTGAGCAAGACGTCGTTTTGGCAGGGAGATGGAGGCCACCTTTGCTTGTAGGGATGCAACTAACATTGAATCTGCTTTCCCACAGTGTGCTGTCTGTGGCAGCATAGGACACCAGACAGTGTTTGGTTTAAAAGACCTCTTTATTAGGTCTGAGGAAGAAAATCTCACTGAATTCCTATTAAGGCTTGCCCCATGTATACACTCCCATTCTGTGATCATGCTTCAGAGAACTGGCACTGGGAGAAACAGCGTAAACGAGCGTAATGGCAAACCTCCTCCGGCTAATCTAGCCAGATCTAAGGACGTCATTTCTGGACACCACGAGTGGCTCTGAAGCATCGTGAAGGACATTCCAAGGTCTATGCTTCATTCCAAGGCTTCAGAGACTCTCGATAAAATCAAGGCGGAAGAAAAGAACAAACAAGCAAAAAAAAGGCGAGGATTCAAATCAACCGGTCTCATTAGAAAACGCAAGACTAGTCTCAGCTAGACAGTTGAGACGGGTGCTGCTGGGTCCCTCACGTGAGCTGCTCTGGTCACGACCAGTAGCTGCAGCTGTTATAATGGGCTCCAGGGAGAGCGTGTGGCCAAGGATCAAAGCGGCAACCGCGTGAGGGAATATTAAAGGGCTGGCCCGTACTCGCCTTGGGCTCACTCTGCTCCACAATTTGCTGCTTCAGATCTTCAATGGTCTCCAGCAGCAAGCTCTTCTCCTCCTGGAGCTTCTCGATCTCCTCCTTTAGTGGGACAGTCCTCAGCTCATCCACCTCCTGCAAAAACATGGTGCGGTGAGAGAGCCAGAAGGTGCTCGAGAGGTTCGCACAGGGGTTGCTGCTCAGTCCAGCATGAAACGGCTCCATTCTGGCTTGGCTGCCTGCAGCACAGTGTACTTTACCTTGTAATTGAACCTCTTGGACGAATCACTTTTACTTGATATGGGAGTTTCGGATGGGGTCAAATAAGGTGGAGAGACCATACCAGACAACTGAAAAATGTTGCAAAGGACATAAAGTCAAACCAAGAGATGTACAACAGCAGTGTGCGACCAAACACAAAGATCAACAGTCAACCTTCCTCAGCAAATTTAATATGCAAACATAATATGTCTTTTTTTAATTTCCTTTTTTAAACTAAGGATTCAACCATGTTATTTGTGAATGAAACTGCCTTCATTTAGTTCACAAGACTTCAGAAAGTATTCATTCGTCCAGTTGTTTTCTGTTGTGGTCTCTAATCTACACAATCTTGAGCAGAGCCACAGACAATCAGCGCTTCTAAATACAATACAGCTGTAAACAAAGCTGGGCCATCAGCTGGACCATCCTAAGCCCTCCATGTGGATCTAGCCGAACAGAGGTGACTGCTGAGCCAGCCTGCCCAGCACAGAGAGCACATGATGGGCCTTTACCTGCTCGGGGCTAATAGGAGGGGGAGGTGCTTTTCTCTTTTTGGGGGTTGTACTTCTCTCATCATTTAGCTTAGCCACATAATCCTGCTGAGTACAAGTAAAAGAAAATGAAAGAAAGAGAGAGAGAGAGACAAGGAGAGAGAGAGAGAGAGAGAGAGAGAGAGAGAGAGAGAGAGAGAGAGAGAGAGAGAGAGAGGGGAGAACCAGGGGAGAGATTTTGTAGCTAGAGTGTAAGGCACATTGCTAAAAGTGCATTAAAATATTTTTATTCAGGAATGCACATATTCTATTATAACTGATACGTTCACAAGTTGTGAACTTTAGGTATCTATGGGAAAAATCATTCTTCACAACCTCAAAAGATAAATTAATTTAGAAAAGGAAAATATGATAAGTTAATGCAAACATAATGAAAATAAATAAAAACAAGAAGCTTACCTGTGGTGTTCTTGTTGCATTCTTATCTGCTTTAACAAAGAAAGAAACAAACAAACAAACAAAAACATGGGGTTGCGATATAAAATGAAAAATTAAATGTAATGTCATTGGCTCTCTCTTATACTAATTACAGTTAATTAATCTTTCCAGGACATTCAGTTAATAACCTGAAACCTCAAGAATGTAGTTGGAGGACATAATAACCGACCACCACAAGAGGGCAATGTTGAGCTTAAATAGCTTGCGCAAACAGCGAGTGTGCTGCTCACACTGCTTTGACCAAAAGAGGAAAAATAATGACAGCATGACACACTGCTCGTGAAATTCCATACAGCTCTTTCATGCAAACATTTTAAATGAAAAGATGAACACAGCAAATAACTCAAGTATGGCTCATGCATCTTGCTTCACCACAGAGAGGCCCACCAGACAAGAGCAATGAGTGTACTTTAAAGTCTTCATTATTCTCTTTAGGAGAAAAACTAAGTGCCTACTTCAAAAGCATTTACAATAATCAATCAAAATTTCACCTATGATGTGTTCTGTAATTAAATTAGAGAAAATACTCTTGAAATTTTGGGATATGTTTGATACTTTTTTCCTGGCAAAAACAATGTTCACAACTGACAACTCTGTAGTGTTAGTCGGGCAGCGTTTTTCCGTGGCTGTATTGTTTGCTTTAGATGTGTGTTTCTCCGGCCTGCACCATTACCTCGAGAGCCCTCTCCTTCTGTGGCTCAAAGAACATTCCTGTGGCTGTAAAAATGCAGTTCTCAATTCTGAGCTTCAACCTCAGTGACTCATGTTGCATGAAGTTCAGGAAACTCATACCAGTCTATGCAACTCGTTATGAACATGGCTGGGGCTTAAAGTTAGGTGGTAAATAACGAATATCAGATGGTGCTGTGTAGAAATAAAACAAACAAACAAAAGGCCAGGGAAAAGGGGGGGGGTGATGATGATGTCCCTGTCTTTGCTAGAGGTAATGGGTGCTCGAAGCGGGACTCCGTTAGGGATGAAGCGGGGATTACCCGTTTCGGCCCGCGGGCAGTGGAGGGCGGCGCTGATGGCGGTCTGAACCTCAACGCTGCCGGACAGCTTGGCGTAGTGCAGGACGTCGTGGCCCAGGGAGTCGAGCGCGTCCAGCTCAGCTCCGCTCTGCACCAGCAGATCCACCGCGGGCGTGCAGCCGCTCTCGCTCACCAGCATGACGGCAGTCCTGTAGGGTTTCGAGGCGTCAGTCGGCAGCATGATCACGCGGTGCTGTCAGACAAGCACAAAGGCTACCACGGCAACGACACCGCCTTATTTTGCATTCCTCCCCCGGGAAAGCGGCACAAACCGCGTTCTTCTGCACTCTTTGAAGAACCTAAGGTAGCGCAGCCGTAGGCCGACCTAATGAGCCGGTTGTCTAAATAATGGCATTCTGCTTATCATTCCAGACAAGGATCCCACCTGCCGTTCTTATCACAAGCGTTGACGTCTGCCCCCCAGGCCAGCAGGCTGCGACACGCCTCCACATGGACCTGCTTGGCTGACAGCAGCAGGGCTGTGACTCCATCCTAAAGAAAGGCGAGATGAACACTTCATCTCAATATTTCATGCTGTGAAGGCCAACAGGCCACAAATAGCAGTTACTGCAAAATGCGTAGATATTACAGACCCACAGTGACGTGAATCTGGTAGTGGTGTGAGATATAGAGGCATAGTTAAACTCCATGAAGGGAAAAGTGATCGCAGAAACACACACAGACGTGATGGGCTGTCAAGGATTACCACAGCTTCAGGCAGGCAGTCAAAATACACCAATTTAAAGGAACAGTATAATTTATATTTTTCTTTGCAAGTTCAGAACCAGAGTTTTTTCTAGACAAGGACAGAGTGCAAAGGAACTGAATCAACCCTCCCACCTCCCCCCAAGGTCACTGTGGGCTGTGGCAATTAGCCCAGGCTAGGAAAGCAACACCTCATCAAACTCCCATTTAGGGAGGCTTGGACTCCGCTCCAGTCTGCTCCCAGGAAGACGAAGGTTCACCCCCATCCAACTACACTGACAGGTACGAATGCCTTTGAACATTTGCATTGGCAATGAATCACTGACCTTCAAAAGGTGAACATTACATTCCAGTTCAATGCACATAAATCACTACCAGACTGACAGCAGTCAATACTGTGCACTCAAGGCAGATTGGTTTTTCAGTGATGAGTCTTTGTCCAAATCACATATGATTTGACTTTAGTCCTAGATCATTTACTTTCAGTACATCAAGCTGTCCTGTAAGAGCTGATCTAGACTCTCAATGTAAATTCCAACAACATTATGCACATTTCAGCAGCAAAGTGTGAGAGAAAATGGTCGTTGTGTTCACACGTTTAGACCCTTGCAGGCGAGTGTTTCTGAGCAGCTGTGCTTGCATCCTTCACCCAAAACTCAAATTCCATCCAAATCTGAATGTGAGCAGGCTCCCAGAAACTGCCTGAAGCAGGAAACAAGAAAATGTAAAGAGAAAAAAATAAGTGCTGTCCTATATAAAGAAACTCTGGCCTGGCATCTGTAATGGAAAGAACTGCGGAGCTGGGGTGACTAATTTAACAATCTGACATTTAAGCCATGTGTAATGCTTAGCACTTGGCCTGTATGTCCAAAGAATGTTATAGCTGTGGTTTAAACTAACACAGAAGGAGGGGCCAAGCTGTCATCTGATGGGTTATTTTTGGACTGTTACAGTACAATAGTGTTTGTTTTAAACACTATGTAAGGCACATTCATGCTTTTTAGGCTCTCAAGCCGCAGCTATTAGCTCATCTCTATCCTTGTTGGCTTCTTTATAGTAAAATGTTCATTTTCCATGCTGTTCCATAATATATAAAGGTTTATATTGCATGCTACGTTTAAGACAAACCAGCTTCAAAACATGAAACTAGAAATTCATTTCATTTGCACTACGTGGGTACGCTGTAGAGTGAAGTACGATTTAAAGCTGGAGTTCAAAGCCCAGTCCCTTATCTATGCAAGCTTATCTCTGAGGACAAATACTAATCAAAACAAGGTTATTGCCACAGTAACAGTGAAGGGCTCTCTTGCTTACATGACACAGTGCTGAATGGCCATGAATTGTTCTTAGCAGAAACAGGTCTCCAAATCCCTGACCTTAGCACTGCTGTTCTGTTGTGCAGCTGGTTCACCAAAATGTAAGCATTACACCTCCATCTCGAGTTCCCCATCCTCCACACTAGTTTTTCCAGTAAAATTTTGTTCCTTGTTAAAATATTTTTGTGGCATTTCATTCATATCTTACAGACACGTGGTACGTTTAAGATTAACATGCACACCTCCTTCTCACTAAAAGGAATGAATATGTTCCAGATGCAGTTTCATGCTCAGAATTTGGACCACGCCGGTATTTCAGCCAGCACAGCACTGATGAGGATGCCCAGCACAAAATAAGTGTTCTGGTGATGGAGAAGAAAAGCCTCTGAGGAGGACTCTCATCGCTCTGTAGCTCTGCCATTTTTACTCACTCGTTTTGGGGTGTTTTGTTATTGAGCATCAGGTCCTACTGAGGAGCTCCTCAGTTGGCATCAAAGTTTAATTAGTCTAATCCCAGGATGCCATCAAAGCACTGTGGATGTCGGCATTTTTGCCATCCAGTAGAGAGAGGAGCTCAAGAACAACACGGAGAGGAGCAACTATAATGTGAGCGACTATGGGGAGCTGAGCGCACATCACTTGGTTTTTGCTCAGTGCACTGGACTGCAGGGCTGATGAGAGACTGAAGGGAGTTTCGTACTCCACAGCACTGCAGACACTAAAGAGTGCAGCATCATCTAACGCATAGTTAAGACAACTTTTATTTGGAACTTCCATATCTGAGGTATATTGAATAAAGCATTTAATTATTCAGGAAATAAGCATCTCACTTCGTAGTAACCTATTGCTCAAGGCACCTATTGGTCATAGTGCACAGCTACAGTAGTTCAGGTCAAATCAAACCAGGCTCAGATCACATTATCTAATGCCTCTGTAGCTCAAAATGCCCTTTATGGTCATCTGTGGTAGTATAAATGTTTCTGGTGTTTTTCATCTGAAACCCATTCTGCAGTTTATCTAAGAACTAAAATGAATACAATTATGGCAGCAACAAACTACTGAATTCAGTGCTACAGTGGTCATTGTAGGGAAGGGTTATGGGTCAGATGTTCTGAATCTGCCATTCAAGTGTCTTAAGTGATCCAAGTCAAAATATTACATATTAATCTCAAACACACACATTCTGACTCATGAGCAGTGTGTAGTGAAGTAAATAAGACTGGATATATGGAGAGGAGAGGAGAGGAGAGGAGAGGAGAGGAGAGGAGAGGAGAGGAGAGGAGGAAGTCACATGTAATAAGACAACAACCAGCTTAACAAGTGGCCTAATGCCCACCAGAGCTAAACAGTCATAGCAGAGTCTCTTTCTTATGGAGACTTTAAGTCTAGATGTGGAAGACTCTAATCACCACAATCAAAACACTGAGCTGAACTCCCGAGAGAACGGAGCGGGCGTGCGGCTCTGTGTTTATCATCACGTGTGGTTGAGGTAATCTGTAGACACATTTGGATGGCAGCAGCGTGTGCAGTGAAGTGTGTCGAACGGTTAGGAGCGTGTCCACTGCTGTGGCGAGGAGCGCTATGTAAACAACATCTACATACCGCGTCTTTGACATTCACGGGACACTTGTGCTCACATAGGAGTTGAACAATCCCAGCGTTTCCACTCGCAGCTGTGAGACAGAGCAGACAGAAACACCACGCCTTAATCTTCCTGCTGGAAAGGCAGATATTGAAGGTTGAACATCCTCCTTAGTGTCCCATGCAGAGATGTAACCTGACTGCGTGTGTCTCTCGTACCATTCCCTCACTAATGATCAGCACTTCACCCAAACAAAATGACTCCTCCATACGCTATGGACTCAAAAAGAGGCAGCAGTTACTATCAAATGGCATGCAGGCAGTGGGCCTGTTTCCCTGTATGGCCTGCCTTTTCACCCCCGCAGTAACCCTCTGACTGCTTGCAGTCCTGCCAGGAACAGGTGAGTCTCCAGGTGCTTGCAAGCTCTCCAGCTGTGCCCTGTATTTTTATCCCAGTGGCACAAACACAAAGTGCTGGAAAAAAGGTTCAATGGTCTGCAGATGTAACGGCACCATCAGTGCTGCATTATTTTGATTCAGGGGGAATCTGGCTTGCAGAGAAGCAATTTCTCAGCCAATAGGTAAGGACTCTGAGTGTGGTAAAGCACGACTCCAAAAGTTTTGACCATCAGTCTGGTATTGTCAAGTTTTAACAGTGTTCATTCAGTACTGGGGACAAGAGTCCTGCTGAGACCAAACGAGAGCAAAGTCACACACACACACACACACACACACACACACACACACACACACACACACACACACACACACACACACACAAACAAACAAATGCACACGAAACACACACAAATCACACACACTACCCTAGTGCCCAGATCTTTTGAAGAAAAATCAGGCTGAGCCAAACAGCACAATAAAATCTAGATGATCCCTGGCCTTACATGCCTCTTACCTGCGAGGTGTAGAGCGGTCCTTCCAGAGCTGTCTAGAGCATCGACCAAACATTTGCTCTGCAGGACAGCAAACACAGCATTACATCACAAACCAATTAAGATCTCCAACATCTCTTGTCCCTAAAATCTCATGAATTCTAGTTATTAATGTTAGACTAAAACAAAGCTACCTTACAGTAAGCAAGCTTACAAACTGTAAGATGAACATTGTACTCGCTGTACTATTTACTGTACTTGTGAAGCATGGAGTGCTCATTCTATATAGTGATATAAAAGATGCACGCACAAGAATCATCCCTTCAAACCACAAACCTGTCCACTAGGAACGTCTGAGTGTGAACTGCAGTGCACTAATCCTAGGAACGAGTGTACAGCCTAGCGCTTCTGCAGTAACGAGAGCAGGTCAGGCCAGAGGGGGGCTCCAGAACCGGCTGCAGGAGAAGCGGCTTGGCTGTCTGTAGCCGCGTGGGAGGGGCTGGGCGCTCTAGTGGTGTGTGTGTGTGGGCAGAGCAAATGCTTGCGTGATCCACACCAAACATCAAACAGCCAGTTACCCATGCACCAGCTGGCCCAATGTTTCGTAAAAGTGTTGCCGAAGTAGTTTGCTCTGGATCTTAGTGGCATAAATGTAAATACACCAAGGAACTGTGAGTGAGAGTAAGGGAATATACTCTCATTTTCACCTGGAGTGTCATAGCAGTGATGATGATAAATGGTAAACATGATAAGCAGGCAGTTCATCTTTGTAAAGGCATCATCATGGAGGCATCCCACTGGTTGCCATTACAAACTCTATTTGAAGACAATGCAGGCATTAATTAGCTCTTAATATCCTCACAGGGCACATCACTATTATTCGGCGCAATAAGACAACGCTAGTCATGCCTGGGTTGCACGTTTTTGAAATCAACACCTCCCACCCGCAAAACGTGAATAAATTCTGAGTATTGTGGGTGAAATTGTCACTAAATGCATCACATTACTTTAGGCTGCAGTCACACATAACAGGAACTCTGCTGTCTACTCAGAGCACACAAACAAACCAACAGGCCTCTATGTGACTAGACTGAAGCAACAAAACACATGATGAAAAGTAGATCTGGTGGTGCTAAACGGGGGAAAAAAACTGCGGTCTGAAAAATGGACTGTTTCTATGCATAAACAACGAGCACTAAGGTACCACTGAATGGCCTGTTAATGGAGTTTTTCTGCCTGACTGTAAATCACACAAGTAATATGGTAGGTAATATGCACTTTGGTAGATTCATAAAAACGTGGGGAGACAAAGACAACTATGTAACACTATGTTACCTGTATGAGTTTTCGGGCACACTCTAGATGGTTGTTTTTGGCAGCAAGGTGTAAAGCACTGGAACCTGGAGCAACCAGGAAAAAAATGTTTAGTTCCTCCCCCAAGAGCTACATTCAGCATGATGTAAATGGCATCAAGAGATGAGCATGAAGAGAAACCCCAGTGATCCTAACCTGAAGCATCAACTGCAGAGACATCAGCTCCATGAGTCAGCATGACATTAAGGCACTCTGCTTGCCCACGAGAAGCTGCTACATGCAGACTGAGGGAGAGGACACACACACACACACACACACGGAGAATGAGAGCATGATAATTCTAATAAGATTACATGGTGCACTAGGAAACACGCTGAACTGAGAAGGCAGCTTGTCACATGTTGCCAGCGCTCACAGGAACTTCGAGCAATCGCTGATGAGCATTAACATAACTGTTCACTGGTGTGTGAACCCAACAGCCAACGTACAGCACTAGCGCAGCTCTAGCACAATCGTTTTTTGAATTTACCTGATAAAATATAAAGGAAAGCTACTGAAGCAATGTACAATGATGGAGAACAGCTTCAAACAGGCTTTGCTCCAGGAAGTGCGTCAGCGGTTTTAATTATTAATCATACATCAATGTCAGTCACTCGTGTATGAAATGCAGATTTTTTCAATCCATGGGAAACCAGTCATACAAGAATCCTGCAGAGTTGGTTTCAGTTCAGTTTAGTTCCACAGTGCTCTTGAGAGACATTAATGAATGGCATTTATTGAGTGCTGTCAGGTCCATATCTACAACCTCATTATCAACCTCTTCTGTGAAGAGCAGACGTGCACAAGATTCACAGCAAGTTCAATGGCAAAGCGAGGATGAGCCAGAATCAAAGGAAATGTAATCTAAAGTTAATGTAACAAAGCACTGCGTCAGAAGAGAACCTGGAGGCCCAGGACATGATCTGTATGTCATTTAAGGACTAATAAATCCTACGAAGGTCCAACAGGAACCACAGGATCATCACTATCACACAGACAATTTACACAATTAAATCAAAATTCAAATATCTTCTAATGGTCGAGAATAAAACTTGTTCTGGCTGGAACCTAGTAATAATCAGTGTCCAACTACAATAACCTAGTAATAAGCTTGTCTGAATACAATAACCTAGTAATAATCAGTGTCTGACTACAATAACCTAGTAATAATCTGTGTCTGAATACAATAATTCCAGCTTTAACATGATCAAGTACCAAGTCAACAGATTTTAAAAGTGAATACCATGGTCTGTATGTAATGAGCAAATTCTAAAAGATCTCGTGCAGTTTCCTGTTATCCACAAACTGGACTTGTTGGTGAGGAGTGTTCGGAAGCTGGTGGCCTGTATATCTTACATTCCACCAGCTTGCAAAGCCTCCCGCAGCCCAACACAATGGCCTCTTCACATGGTCAGATAAAGAGGTATTGTGAGCATATGATGGCATTTCCTTTCCAGGTCAATTGCATGGAGACTGTGCACTGGAAATTCAGGTCAGAATGTACTGCATCTGTAGTAAAGTGGTCAGCCCTGGGGGTCCTCCTCTGTTGCTCTGGGGTTGGAATCAGATATTAAAACACTATAATCCTGGCAGGAAGTGTGCCAATGTAGATTAAAGCACTGAAAAAAATAGCTGAAGGAAGAATGACTTTCATATTTGGTCAGTGGAAAAGAAATAAAACATTACCTCTCTCTCACAAACACACACAGTAAATATGTCAGTGAAATCACCTTGGCAAGAAAATGAAATGATTGACATGAATCAACCTTGAAGTGAAAAGAGCCTCAGTCAAAACCAACAGGGTGAAGGCACAGAATTGTAATCTCAGTCTGAGGTTCTCCGAGAGAAGCTTTCATGGCATTGGTCCCATTCCGCTCAGCACATTCTGGGCACCCAGGAGGTCTCGAGAAATGAGCAAAAGGCGTTATGTGGAAAATGCAATCTGATCACAATGTGTGCCCAGGCCTGGCGTGCACAGCTGCAGTGGAACGCATGTTTAATACCAGAACAGCGCTGATATGCATATAGAGCTTCACCTTTCATCTGCTGTCTTAAACGCACGTCCCAACCAGAGCTCCTTCAATGTACTGCATCGAGGGGCAGGTAGGGGTGTGTGTGTGTGTGTGTGTGTGTGAGCGCAACTCACGCAGACTTGCCCTCGCTGTCCAACTTGGTGGCACAGGCTCCTTTCTTAGCCAGGAGGGTGGAGACCTTCTCAGTCTCTCCATGCTCCACAGCGCTCAGCAGACGCTCGTCATTCTTGTTCCATTCATTTGCCTACGGATAAGAATGGCAGCTCCATTACAGTAACACAAAACCCACAGGTGAAAAGAGTGAGAAAATCTGTCGTTCTGCTGCTTCAGAAAAGATTTTCTGAACAGTGTTTTGAGCACTGAAATTAATATTAATGAATGCAATTAATTTTACAAGCACAAAATTTTATTAAGCTCATCAAAATTCTTTGCGTCTTTGTGGCAAGCGTTTTCTGAACAGATGAGGACACAGTCACCTCATTACCAGAACAGCTGTCAAAACGGGCTTGTCGAACTAACTAGGTATTACAGCATTCTCTTGTATTCAGATGGACTTGCATAGATGGTGGGTTTTAAAGATGATGTCAAACATTTTTCTTTACATTTCACACAAAGTCACAAACTGTTGCACCATCCACTATACTGAGCCATTTCATTTCACGATGACTCTGTAATAAAAAAAACAATTAAGCATGAAAAAAAAGGGTGGAGAGACCCTGTGCAGCACCACCCTCAACACGCCCGACTGTCCTGAGAAGGCCAGTAAACATTCATGACAGACTACATGCTAACCCTTCTTCTAAGAAGTCAATTAAGGCCAATAATGCAAGAGATGAGGCAGCATGAAAATAACAGGAACTCCAAGTTTGAACACGACTGGATGACATCGCTCAGCATTTTATTTTAAACCGAGAGTGGAGAGAAGGCGGAGTTTGTAGCAGCAGGAGAAAGCTAGCTCACAGGGGTCAGCACAACATGGACGTTTTGCTTCTAGAGCCCTGCGTTATTTTTGGAAAGCACTGCAATACTACACTTCCTGCTGACAGACTATGGAAAACTCCGCAGTGCTATATTTGTAAACCGCTTCTATCTGACCTACAATTCACAATCAGCTGGTGCAGCTGAAGCTCGAATTACAAAGCAAATTAGCCCATTTATTTCTGAAATAAGAGAGTTTACATTTTTTATTTCTTTAGTCTTTTGTTGGTGAATGCTGCACCGAATTTCACTTCACTGGAGGTAAGCAGTTTAGCCAACACAAACAATGCATCTGACAAACATCTGGATCACTGTTACAACACAGTTCCTTTTGTTTTTGCTGAAGGTAATTTGCAGGCCATAAGATGCAGAGATTGTTCACTGCCTGACGACGTGTGAAAATGAACATCAGTAATGGGCAATGTTTTGTTACAACTGTGGGTACAAAGAGAGGACATACAGATACTGCCTGCAAAGGGGGCAGGGGAGAGGGGTGAATAGATTCTTAATTACATTGTTCAACAGTCAATGTCCATTTAATACATATCTCCTTGAGATTGGTGTGAAAAACTACCGTCAGTGGTTTGGAATCTTGTCCATATGATTATAATGGGTGGGATCCAGGCATGGTTAAGATGAACAGGCTACAGTCATAGTTAAGTAACATGATGCACCGACCATCCTAGAAACAGTGACTGGGAAACTGGGCTGTGGTAGAGTGAATGCAAATTCCTGATTAATCAAAATCTGAAGCTGTTCTGTTTTTGCATTTAACAAGAAGAACATGTGCAAAAAATACTGTTGCAAAGTCCGATACTTATAAGGAAATGCCCAGTGAACAGATCCTTTAAAAAGTAGGTCTTTATTGTGCAACGTGTCTCATCCAATAGAACTGGCTTTAAGACATGAGCCCCTGCGTGAAAGTCAGTCCACTAATGGTCACGGTTCTCCAGGAAGAAGAGGAGATGGGGCAGTGCTTCTCAACGGTGTTTATTTTTGAACTCTTAACTCATACATCTGACTCAGCTCATCAGCTCATTCACAAATCCTTCAGGAGGTTTAAATGTTGTGTTTAGTCAAGGAGGGAGAAAGATACCAAAAGATACTCAGAACAGCTACTCTATAATCAGAACCGAGAAACAGTGAGTTAGGCTATTTATTGTAAACTATCAACATTGCATAACTTTAAATAGTCTATTACTGGCCAGCTCTAATCTAAACACTAAAAATAGACAAATATACAAATTGCTCTGACTTCCAAAAACACAGGCATTTACTTCATTTCCTGTATTTCTCCAACAATCATGCACAACTCCATCAGCTGTAACCCATCTATGCTTAACCTTATCAGGATGGAGGCTGAGTAACTTGTAACCCATCAGAGAACAGGGAAACCTCTCCACCCATTTCTTAACGTAAACACTTAACTCTTATCTGATTAATTCTTCCTCGACAGAGCTATATTCAAGGGTTACAAGGCAGCTGCAACAAGTAACATAAACTAAGTAGCCCAGCAGTACAAAACCCAACCGGCCTCAGAATTCCTTTCATTTATGCCATTTGGATATTCAGGTGAAACTTAAAGGATAGAATTTGTTGATTTGAGAATGTCAGTATAGTGAACACCGCCACAGATATGAGCACAGATAAGCTTTGAGCCAGACCACAAAGAACTGCAGTCATCTCTGAAAGACTGCAATAACTCAGTCCACTTCTTCTGACATTTGACTCGACATCAGTATCCCAGTGGGTTTCACAGCCAGCTTCCTGGCTTCATCTGCAAAGATTAGTGCGATTAGTCTCCAGTTCCTTCTCCACCCTACGAGACTGGGAGAGCTGCCATGCTGAGTCAGTAGTGCCCCATTTGCCATCCATTATGATGAAAAGGCTGTGGTGGATAATATTCATGTGAAAATTAGTAGTGTCACACTACCTGGATACCACAGGCTCACAAATGACTATAATTTGACTATTATAATCTACATAGTTGTTGCATCTTCTCCTTCTAACCGTTATGGCCCGTCTGTTTTTGAGCATCGCAGTGTTGCTCAGTGACTCCCTTTTAAATCTGGCTGCATCCACTTTTTCTTCCTTGTGCTGTAAAAAGGGAGTTTCTTTACTGTCAAAGGAGATACATGCCACTACTGCCTTTGGTTCAATCGTTAGGGGACAACACCAAGAGTCCTGTAAAGACACGCCATAATGCCTTTAAAAAATATACATATCTATAAAAATAAAATGAACTGTAATGAAAGGTTTTAGTTCAGTCCATATTGCATATCCCATTTATCAACATCCTTTAAATCTATGTTATATTCAGCAAAGCTTCTAAATACATTACAATCAACTGCGATAGGTTTTATACTGTAAACGAGCATGAGAATTGCACTTAACAAAGGAGGCACCTGTGCTAACAAAGTTTAGACTGCCTGACCCTGTACACAGGCCAAGTGGATCATGTAGTCATGTACTACGATACCTCATGTGAACCCAGCCATTGGACCGCTTGGCTTGCAAACTACTAGCTTCTCATATTCTGAGGCTGAGGCAGTACAATTTGAGAAAAGCCTGGAGTATGACCTCTCATATCACAAGTGTCTGTTCGAACCAGGCAATGCTTGATTCTAAAACACACACAGACACACACACACCACACACACAGTGGCTCTGGAAGCAGAGAAAATCATTAGGCTATCTTGTCCTTGTTTATTACATGATTAATGTCTTGGAGGAAAAACACAGAATTAAACCACCTCAGCTTCTTTCGAACTGGCTTTACATGTTCTTGGGTCTGGCAGGTATCCTGCTAACAGAGAGGCCACTGAGCACAGACTGACAAAACCCTGGCACAGCATTATTAGTAAGATCATTAACACATGGAAATACATTGAAGAGCAGCTCAGAGAGATCTGTACATGAGCCAATCCTTCTGAAATACAATAGTATCATAAACAAGAGGAAGAAAATAATACATAATTCCAGTCTACTGCCTTGGAAATACAATGGAAAGGAATATTCATTAGGAATGAACGTTTATAACCCCGTTTAGTAATGCCAATTTATAAGGACGAAAGCCTGCTACAGCTGTAATCTCCCCTAATCTCATGAGTAAGAGTTTCAGCCATCTGGCATATTGATGAAAAACCCAAACTAGAAATGGTGTGCGTGTGTGCACTGGAGTGCTGCTCAACGCTTCACGCACGAATCTCTCTAGAGTGAGTCACTGTTCATGGGAGAATTTTCTAGAAGTGCCACAGTGACCTGGAAAAAAGCCTTAGTTCAGATTTATGCTAGTCAGCACAGACAGGCAACAGCTGGTAAAGCCACTCAGATTTCTACTAAAGTCTTGGCCATATTTTCACCCACAGCCCTGATCTGTGCTCCTCTCCACCCCCAACCCCCACTAACACACTGACAATCACCATCACATGTAGAGCACACAGGGCTCCGTACAAAAGCCCTGAGCGCTGCTGTCATGTTGGCCACATACTGTACAAATTAGCCCATGTGCAGTAACTGAGCTGCACAGAGCTGAGGAAATGAATACAGTCTGTCACATCTGATGGTTAAGAAATCCAGCTGTTAGCAGAGCACTACCATACAATTCTAAAAAAACTTATTGAGGCACTCCTAAGCAATCCCACAGTTAGCAGAGCACCTCTGAGGGAGGAAGGGGGTATCTGTGGTAGTGCGCCATAAAGGAGTAGTTATGTCTTCCAGTATTTGCTAGCTAAGCTATATGGATAATGTCAGAAAACAATGCGACTTCTCACAAATGATACGCAAAACTGCTTAAACAATAAAAAAAAATGTCAAGTGTTGTACATTAGCTTTTGGCAGGTATAAACTGATTTCAGGCAAAAATCCACAAGACTGGGCCACAAAAGCTCTAAAACTCTGCTGCTGAGGGCATTGCGTAGCTTAGAACATGGACACGTGCTTGTTAACTTCGTTGGCTTCAACTTGGACTCTGGCCATTCCCTTCCTAAGGCCACTGTCCACCCACTCCTCCCAAAGGCCTCTGGGTTTGATCTGCTCTCCCCGGCAGAGAGCGGAGTGGCAGCACAGGGGAAGCCAGTGTTCCCCACGACGCTGGAGATGGACAAGAATCCGGTTCCACCTCACTGTGCATCGGCCCCAGAGGCTGCATGGGTCATGGCTGAGTGAAGGATGATCTTATGTCTGTAAAGGCAAAGGAATGCAGGCTAAAAATAGGGCTTTTTTTCTTCAGCATACTTTGGACTCTCCCTCACATTCTTCGGAAAACCTGAACTTGGTCTGTATAGGTGTAACTCTGAAGCTAAGCAAAATAAATGTGGTACCAGACATCTTTTTCAGATAATTAGCCTTTCCTATTCTAAATATATACAACCGAGTTGAAAAGGGCATTTCATATTGGTGCTGGTTATTTAGCAAGAAAAAAAAACTGGTTCCATATATACAATATGAAAGTACTATACAACGGTACTATAAGGCTGAAGGACTACTTTATTCATAAAAATGCAGTTCCTCTAGAATAGTTGTATTAATATATTGTATAACAAATATCTGTTAAACAGGATAATCACGACACTACCAGAATGCAGAAAGTCACCATAACGTGACACGTTTTGTTCAAACTTTATTTCACATTTTCTTGAATGCTTGTTTGATTTGGAAGCACTAAACTTTAATGTCTTTATCATTTCCTGTGAGCTGGTTTCCTTATCTCAGATCTGCTGCTTGTGAAATTACTTCAACTCTGGAGTTAAAACCAGGGTGACAGGGATGTTAGAGAGAGACACGGATGGCAGATTTAATCTCACATCAAACTAAATCACTCCTTAAACAAGTGAGTGTGCTTCTGACCTCTTCTAAACATAACCAGTCATTACAGTCATGAGCTTGACCAGTTTACATCATGCCTGTCTCCAGTACTTGCAAATATATCATTTCAGTGCATCTGAATTCTGCCTTTTCCCACAATTCTATGCAGAGGAGTTTGGCTTTGGTTATTCAGACAGCTGCAATAAGTAAGTGGGTGTACGGTATAATCCAGAGAGCACTTGAACTCAGAACGGGCGAGGCTGGGAAGGGTGTGGGGTGTGTTGCAGAGATGAACGTGACACGACCAGGCCTGACTAATCTGCTCACCCTTGGCAGAAAGAACTGGGCTTATACAGTCACTTAGTTCTCACTGGGTGTACCTGCTGGGCCAATCCTCACCATTCAGCTACATTCATTTTGATTGGCCGCCTGGGGCTTTGTCTAAGGTCAGCAGCTTAATCATGACTTCTCCTTTACATAGTATTCTGTAGCAACTAAGTACTTAGTTGGTGCCAAGAGCAGATATGCCACATAGGAATTTAACAAAAGGCAAAATAAATGAATGCATGAAAATAGCAGATAAGCAATGAAAGATGAAAATCTCAATACAATCAAATAAGCCTTGCAGCAAACATGCAATACAAGATTAATAATTCTGATATTATTTTAAGTGATTGATTTGATGTTATCTGACATTCAAAAATATGCTAATTTATTTACACCTGGCCCTGTCAATAGGCCCAGCTATTTATGATGCATGCGTCAGTCATCTAGAGAGGGCACAGGAATGTTTTTAAATGGCCACAGCTAAGGTCCACCCCCTTTAGTGGGTAGGAAGTGAAAGGCATCACCTCCTAAGGATGTCAATCTAGGATAACGGATAGAGAAGAATTAGTGTGTAACTTGGGGGGTATTCTTGGAAGCAGCCACACTGAACACACGTTGGCTGCAAAATAGCACTTCCCTAAATTTAAGCCACAAAATATACCACCCTTGTATGTCAAGGACTCACAGGTCAAAAAAAGCTTCTGTTTACAAGGCAGGAACGTTTTCTGTATTCCCGGACGTTATACCTTACAGATGAGATCATATCAAACCACTCTTTCTTCAAAACATGGATGGCATTATGACAGTCATCCAGACACCACCAATATCCGTTTTACATGCACTCAAACTTGAAATTGAATTAAGTATAAAATTCCAATAACAGACATAGGTCTCCAAAAGCTGCCACAATGTAACTAAGGCAACATCAATATTTGTCCACCCAATTCACTAGAATGATAAGAATCTTCTGATCTAAGGAATATAGCTTTTATTCAAATGGAGTGAAAAAAAAATTCTCATCCTTCAGTTTAAAACCGATTCAATAAATGCCTCAGTGTCTGGGGTGTGGTAGAGCACTGAGGTTAGTGCACTTGTTGTTTTGGTCATAATTAGATTCTAACTGAGGTTCGATATGCATTCTGGTACAAATCTACATTGATCCGTCATTCTCAAGGCAAACGCACGCTAATTTATGTAGCCGCATGTTTTCTGCGTGATAAACTTAATTCGTTCACCACTGGAGCTCTGAAGAAAAGCTCCTTTATAAGCATGACAATAAGTAATAATCTAATAAACTATTACCTAAATCATCCAAGTGCATCGAAACAAATCAACTTTGTGAGGCAAAATATGGAAGCGCTATACAATTTATGCGTCATGATCATCTCATTAAAAGTCTATGAATGTGTATTCAGGATCTTTTAAAAATTCACTGGACTCCTTTGAAGGTCTTAATTTGAAGCACTTTCCATATGTTTTTTGTATCTGTATAGTCAGTGTTCCATGAATGTACCCTTGCACCAAGACACATGTATACACAACATATGTATCTACAGTGCTGGCCAAACAAATAACATCATGCAACACAAAACTGAAACCAATTCGAAATGAACAGCTAAGTAAAGAAAATATACAATGCCGGTAGCTGCTTACATATCATGATATGCATGTCAGTTGCTGTCTGGGACCTGGTGTGGAAACAGGAGCCTAACCACTACAAAGTAGCTGAAGTTCTCAGACATTTTCTTAAAGACCACAAAAAAAAAAAAACCCACCACCACATCTTACACACATGACCCACAAGTGAGTTCATAGTAAAATAAACATTTCTCATATTACTACCAAAACATCCATGCATGGCAGTATCTGGATTCTAGATCTTTGCAGAAGATATCAGATGGCCATTTTATTTTAGACAGCCATGGGTAATCACTGGGCCGTACCATTCAGCACATATAAAATATGTACTTTAGTTTAATTCCACAAAACACAGGATATAAAACAAATCCACAAAACACAGGACATAAATTTGATTCCAAACCACTCAGTGCAAGAAGCTGAAACATGGGAAAAGGAAACGTTTGGACAAGTTTCCAAAATGCATAAAGATGTAATGATGCATCTCTTACCGGTACAATATTAAAACATGTACTGCAGCATTACCAGATCTACTTGACAACCTGCTGGACTCAAATATTTACACTGGATTTCCTGATCTCCTGTTTTGCCCAAGAATGAATGGACTGTCACTGAAAGACATTCCTAAACAATTCAGTGCTGACGCAAAACGTAAAATACAATCAAAAGACTGTTTTCTTTGGTGGTTCTTCATTACTCTTTCCAATGTATGCCCTGTACCATGTGATATACACATAAAATGTTTAGCTGGTCCTATGCAGAAAGAAAAGACAGAGGATTGGAAAAAAGTGTCATACTACACCCACTAATAACCAAAAGCGATGGAAGCATTTTATTAGTATTTAACAGCTCAGAGGAAAATACGACTTAATGTATACTTTTTAACAAAGACCACACATAACATAGCTATGTACTTAAAGAACAGCACAAACTGCATTGTAGTTACTGTAACCATGTATGTAACTGTAACTTGGATTGGTTGTAAATTTGGAAGCAAAAACAAAAAAACAGCAACAACTACAGTCAAATCATCCAAACCCGTTCTGGTTCTAGTCCCTGATGAGCACAGGTAAAACATTTAGGCAGCACCTCAGAAGAAAAATAAATGTTTTTTTTTAAGACATCAAAGTTATCGAAGAGTCAAATGTAAACCTGTTGAGATTATTTTGATTATAACAGCATAACAGACAGGTAATTCTGAGGTAGACTGATTTATTTGTAAACTTCCAGTAAAAGGTAGTTACTAAGCATCCAAGCTTGTTAAACACCCAGTATTCTGAGTTAAATCTGTTTCACACAATACTGGCAACCAGTTACATGGCATTTTAGTAGGAATGTTTCATTTTTACCCAGTCTAATCTCAATCTGTTATGACGTAAATTATGCCGTCTGAAAATACTGTAAGAAATCAAAAATGTGCATATAACATTTCCAAAGAATCAACGTACAAATACCTTGAAAGCAATTCATAAAATAGCTTGGTGGTAAAGGCGAAATTCGCATAAAAGATACAGTTGAATTACTGATGTATGAAAGTTATGAAGCATTAAATTATTGAACACCAGTGCATCCGGGACTCAGTCCCAACAAGTGGTGGCCAACTCCAGTTCTGAAGCATCACACCAACGCATCGTACATTAAAGTTCCACCACTAGCAAGTCAACAGCTTCTCATGGGTTGAATTGTGTGTATTAGAACACAGCAAACCAACATAGAGTGGTTCATCGCTGATGTAAATGCTAAAGCAGTTAAATTCATTATAGCTGATCAGATCGTAACACATCTCCAGGCAGGTTTGCAATGCTGCTGACTTACCAGGGTGCTCCATTTAACTCAAAGGCAAAGCAATGCACAATGGAAGCATATCATTGTCTTCCAGCACACAGGATGCACACTCAGGTTTAACCTCCGAAGACTCCAACAACTTATCCAGTCTTGTTTTAGGCTGTATGCTTATTTTGTGTTTTTCCTCAGTGGCAAGTTGTTTTGAATAATAAAAAAAAGAATAAACTGAAAATTCAACATATGTGGTGACTTTTGGCACTGAAATCACTTTTAACATTTAGATAAAACACACTGTGTGACAGATTTATAATGTTTCGCTGCATGCCTACAAAAGACAGGCAGAGTAATGACATACAAAAATGGCCCCACTATCACCACTATGATCAAAAGACAATGGACATGCACATAAAGACATAAGGCCTACATTTAGAAACATTTCAATCTTTTCCCAGTAAATTCCAAAAGAGCAGACTATAAGTGAAAACCCTCTATTATGGTTACTGAAAGGTCTGCTGAATCACAAAACAGTGGAAACAAGTCACTTCCTCTACGGCTCTTTCCCCTCTCTGGAAGGCAGAAACTCCCATCCGAGAAAAGTTACTCCTAGTCATGAGTCAGTTATGACACAGTTATGCAGACACATCCTTCTTCAAAGTTGTTCAATGGCAGGAGCCAGTTACAGATTTTGTTTTGTGGGAACAGACATGCAGCTAACGAATATTCAGTAAGTATATACATAGTCAAATACAGAAACATGGAGGGAGTAATAATCATGAGTACCATTATGCTATTTGGGAATGACAATTGGATCCCAAGTGTTACAGATGCAAGATTGTCTTAAAACCATTTTTACATTAAAATGAGAACTATGACAGTCACCATTCAACAATGAGATTCCAAATTGTTCACAATTCATTTCAGTTCAATTCATTTAATACAATTTAATTGTTCTTCTAGCGAACGAAAACAAAGGTATAGCAAGCCAGTATTTTCTGTAGTTTCTATAATCTTTTTTTCTCAGCATTCATGTTGAACAGAGGTAAAGTAATTCAGTTGGTTAAATTACATAAAGTCTACCCAGACATATTTTTCCAGAGATCCAAATAGTAAAACACAATCTTAAAAAGGAAGAAACCCATTCAATATAAGCTTTTATATAAGCATGCAATTTCAACATTTCCAAGACCCCCACCCCCCCTTTTTTTGCTAAAAAGGAATCCAAGTTCCATCCAGTATAAACATCACTCTTGCGCCTCTTTGTACATCACAGATGTACCACACGAACAAGACTCCATTCAATTCACAAGTCTGAGCGGAGCTCATTTGTACTTACATCAGTCTTCCTGAACTTTGCTTTGAGGCTCTTCATGTTAGTCCATGCAGTTCACAACAGATCCAGGCGTATCTAAAGAAAATCTGAAGTTGTTACATTTTACACACTGAATTGCCAAGGTCACACTGGCACACCAATTTCCTACTAATAATTACCCCTACTGGGTCTTCATAAAGTGGATAGGCCTTGTGCCAAAGTCCCTTCAAAAAGAAACAATTGGCAGCATTAGCGCATCAGCACAGGTCATTGCTATTCCGAAGGCGCAATCACTGTTGCCGAGGTGATCACTGTTTTTCTCAGCGGGAAAGTGAAAAAAGTTCATTTTGGCCATTCAGAGTACTCGGCTAGCTTGCTAGCTCGTAGCCTACATTAGATAAGAAAAGCAAACAACTAATGTTTTATCTAGTGCCTTCTGAAATAAGGGTAACATTGTATTCCACAAATAGCTGACAGGAATGACAACTACAAATGCAAACAAATATTACAACTCATGGTTAAAGATTACCTGGCATCCAGAAAGCTGGCTAGCTTGCATGTAATTATCATCTACGTCTACGGAGAGACTACTACTATTCAGATGCTTCGAATTCGTGAAACAGTTACACGGGAGAAGTGTTTTTTGAGATTCTGAACACTTACCCACTTTACAAAAGTTGAACGGCACAGGCTTGTACGATTAGTTGCAAACAGACCCGTTCACATCACACTTAATGCGTTATGTCTGTTCGAAAGAACAATGCTGGAATGCGACTATATGAAGCAAACAACCTTGCAAAAACAGATATGTTCACCGACAAGATCCCATTCAAATGGCCTGTCTCAAAGCCTGAACAGAGGTGCTCGCGCTGCCTGATTGTTCCCTGGGTAGAGTGACGTCACCTTCCATGTGTCCTCGTGACTACAAGCTCAGACTTTACTGAAGTCAGAGTAATTCACCGCTAAAACAGCCTGACAACATTGACAACTACTGGAGAAAATATAAGTTGCTTTATGGTACTTGCTACGTAACTCAGTAAAACTCCAGCTGGAGAGCTGTTTGCTACTAAATTCAGTTGAACTTTTTTTAAATTCAGTTTCCATCTGGCCGGTACGGTGAAGTTAACCTTCACAATGAATATGCAGCTAGTCTACAAACATCAGTGCTTGGGAAGTGCGCCGCAAGGTGGATGCATTCGACGAGTGCGCTTTGTTTCACTTGAGCTGTAACAATACTGTAACAGTATTATAAATCCAAGGAACTGTATGAATAAAGAGGCTAGTTGCTCAAAGGAATTAATTAAAGTCATGGAACTGACTGACTATGGTCCACCAATCTAACCAGCGGGTCGCTTTGCGTGCAAAGTTCTGTATAATGCGTGTATCAGCTGTCAAAAAAAACAACAGGTCAGTCAAGACAACTTTTAAACTTCCCACTTTCCTCACAAATATGGCTGTTTTTTTTTCTACTGAAAGTGGCTCACCTTAAGATACTGGACTATAGGACTTTCCCTATGGCACAACATTACCAATGCACAAACTGTAGATATGTGTTCACCCTGCTGTGTTTCTGTGTACGTATTTCCTCACAGGAATTCAGTTTGCAGGAGTCGGTTTGACCATTTTGGAACAGTTACATTTGTCCTTCACTCTTCTACTGTAATGAACACCTTTACCTGGATTCTGGACCTGGACCTGATAATGTGTCATGTATCATCACCTCTCTCTCCAAATTCTAATTTGCTTCATGACCAGCGTACGTTTTCACAGATTCCTAAACTTTTGATGTTTTAAATCTCCCTGATGCTCATTTTGAGCTTCCTAAGTGCTATATTCACATATCTAAAATCCCATATAACTACCATATAAGTGCGATATAATCAGTTTCTTACCAGACCCTCAGCAGTGCTTCTGCACTATCACTAAAGTGGAATGATCCATTTTGAGTCTTGAGGCTTCTTTCAATGTTTTGTCCACATGCCCTCTTAGGGAGTTTACCTTTCCATTCTTGTGCTCAGCTTAATGTGGGTCTGGATCTGGACAGTTGTAAAGCTGTTTTGTCTCAATGTTGATGATAAAACAAAACAAACAAACAATAATGTTTAAATCAATTGATGTTAAAACTGAAATTGTTAATGTGGGATTGTCTCTAAGTCTCTAAGTCACTCAGTAAGCAAGTGTGTGAGTTCATACTTGAATAAATAAGTTCAATTAATTGAAAAGAATTGAAGAAGTAGTTAACCATGACAAATGAACATGTTTGCAATAAATACATGTAGATAAACCATAGTACTGATGCTAAATGACCCAGAGAAACCACACCGGGCTATTAAGAGGTATGTTTTAATTGTTGTCTCTCCAGCAGGGGGTGATACTGTTCTGTTGTATCTTCTGAGGCATTTTAGTCATATTTCCCCATATCCTGCCCCCATATCCACAAGTCACCAACTTCTCCTGAGCACATTGATTTTGCCAGAGAATTTCTTGGAGTAGTTTTTGGAATTCATTCATCATTATATTTCACAGCTGGCAAATGTCATAAGAATTACAGACATGCATTGATAACATTGTATAACATTGCACATGATAACATTGTAGCTAGGACTGCTCTTGCAGAAGTGAATATGACTCAGTATTTGGAATAAATGAGGGGATACTGGTCTAAACAAACAGAACTTACTTCACATACATGGATGGAGAATGCATTAGAAATCTCAACAGAAAAATACATGTGATATTTTATGCTTAATTGTTTATTAGTCTTATGCAGGCACATCTGTGACTAATTATCTGCTTCATCTGTGTATTGTGACCTTTTATTCTGACATCAGAGCATTGCTGATTCCTTCTCATTCATGGTCTGTTATTATGGCTGATTTTGAAAGATTATTTTCATTATCAGTAAAAACATTTGGGTCACGACATTCGGATATTTATAAACACAAAGCATGACGCAATGAATAATTTTCTTTATAAACACACATGTAAGAAATACAACACACCAAGTAAAGTAAGTCTGAAATGATTAAAAATACAAGATGCATACATCACTAAAATCTTGAAAATGCTTATCCAGTAAAAGAATGCAACAGAAAAGCAGGAAGCAAATGTATATTAACATATACAGTGGGTGACACCATACAGTGGTAGCCTAGTGGATAGGTCTTCAGGCTCAAATTGCAAGGTTGCCGGTTTGAATCCCAGATCTGGCAGGCAGACACTGTTGGACCCTTTAGCAAAGCCCTTAACTCTCTCAGCTCCATGGCTGGACCCTGTGCTCTGACCCCAGCTCACAAACAAGCAGGTATATGCAAAAAAAAGTTTCATTGTTTGTATAATGACAAAAATAAAGACATTCCAGCTTGCATTGTTATGAACTTCCTTTTTAAGACTGCCAAGACATAATCTTTAAAATGCAAACACTGGAGTATGTTATCATAAAGCATATATTACCAAACTATTGTGCTGTTATATTCTTTTTTAATTATGCTGTTTATCCATGAGAAATGTCTCTTGGAGAGTAAACTGTAGACCCCTGGTTTATTGGGGTTCCCACATCCATTTCCACCTGACACCACACCCACAATGTGCTGCTTACATTCCAAAGGTCCACCAGAGTCACCCTGAAAAGACAACACAGCTTGTTACAATTCCCCTACCTTTGCAGAACGGAAGCATTTGCAAAGGGCCAAGTTTAGATTAATCTTGTGACATTAATTTGATATTACCCAGCATGCATCACTGTGTCCCTTTTTGCTCCCTGCACACAGCATATCATCAGTGATCACAGGGTTACCATTGTAGTAACTGTTGCACAGGTCTCTTTTTACCACAGTCACCTCAGCCTCTCGCAGTGTTGCACTGGCTTTCAAGAGTTCTGTAGCTGTAGTTCCCCATCCTCTCACTTTACATTTTGTCCCGGCTGAAATGTCTTTTGCAAATTTGGAGATTTTTTTCACGTTCACGTTTTTTTTAATCTGGACTTTTTTGTGGAGCTAAATAGTAAAAACAAACAAACAAGCAAATATGAATGTATGTATTAAACTCTATGGACACACCAAACAACACTGAAGAAATCAATTGCAACTGCGAGTGAATGATGTTTTTGTTCCATCAGCTCGGTGTCATGCCTCATCTCCCGTGTAATGCTACATTCAAACGTTGATTAGCGACCTGCATGTATGCTTTGCACCTTCCCAAAGAAAACCACACAAAAGGAAATTTGCTTGTAAAGTTACAGGCTTCTTAGAACGAGTATACTGAGAGATTCCCACCTCTCTTCTTGAACATTAATTCCAATCACATGCTTCCGTACAGTAATGTTATGGTAATGAGAAATGCTCCACTTGTAGTCTAAATAGTCACAACAAAGTCACTTTCTGTGTAGTATAATATAATGTTGGCCTAGCACACTGCCTCAGTAGATCAAGGCCACATTTGACTCTTAGTTTGAGTCAAATTTTGACTGCTCAGGCAATCAGAAAACTCCTTCACAGCCGACTGCTGAGTAAATGTGCACAACTACATAGGCATAATTTATGCTGGCAATATGTACCCACCGTTTTCTAAAATATATTCTCATGACATTAGAATTGTAAAAACCATTATGTAAAAACAATACCTTAACTAGCATGATGTCATCTTCTTTTGTCTTCGGACTGAATGTTTCAGGGATGTAATAATTTTGGATTCCAATACGCTGAGCAGTTTTGTCTTGTGTTAAAGAGAGAGTCCCCAAAAGAACGCTCGCTGATTCTGGAAATTTTAGGATGCTGAAACCAATTAAAAATTATTTGGAGTATTTTTTGTAATATTTGTATAGTGTAAGAATAAAGGTTGTTATAGGTTACATTAATTATAAGAAAGTATGTTCCTACACTTACATTTGTCTTATGAAAAGTATGTTAACCAAATAAATCTGTTATCATTTGAAGTTTTTCTTTGTCTGTGCAGTTTAAGTTTAAATGAGTTTAGATTTCACAATTGCTTACAATAAAACACAAATGACATTCTACCTTTGGCAGTGAGCAGCAGTCAAAACCCACTGGTCCTGAATCAGTGCTCCTCCACAGACATGCTGGTGTTGGTACTGCATGGACACCATCCATGGTTTAGGTTTTTTGACCTCTTTCCCTCCTGTAATGAAGACCTCCATGCAAGCTGTAACAAGAATCCCAGGCTGTTGGTGATACTGCCGAGGACAGTGCAAGTGTTTCAAGGCACTGCAGACCAGCCCCCTTACCTGTGTCTTGTAAAATGGTAAAAAGCAGAATGACATTATAAAATAAAAGTTGGTCAATCTTAAGCATTTTGGCTATGCAATGTAAAAATGTTTATATGATGAAAAGTCAATGTAATGGTGGATGATCAACAATTAGCACTTAAAGAAGGGGTTTCAGAGAAGCTAGTGAAAACGTCGCATCGCGCTTCTTCTTATAACAGAATGTTACGGTTTCATATGTTGGTGTGGCTTTTGGGTAGGTGTGAAGTTTTCAGAAGTTTTTGAAAGTCTCTGTGAAAGACACACACACATATTGTACCACCATGGCTCTTTTGCTCTGTTGATAAACCCCTTTACATATTTATTTAACTATTTATTCATTCTTCTTATTTATTTTCATTTTTTACTTTTCTCATCTTTACTTGTTATTTTACAGTATTATTTCATGTTGATACCAGTTCTTTTCATGTTTAGTATAACAGCAGAGTTCTTGTTTTCCTAACATTGTAAAGGTTCATTTGTGTTTTTTATGCCAATAAAGCTTTACTGAATTGAAATTATATTCATTCTGAATAATCACAATTTTAAAAGTCAAGTGTCTATAAATATGTCATTGTGAAACTTTAAATATCAGCAATTCAGCTCGCATAGTATTATACCCATGGATATATTTTGGGGGGGGGGAAGTGAGTCCAATAAACTGAAAGAGAATGTAAAAGGTAAAAGGAAAAAAAAATTGGCCTGCTACAAAAAGCATTTAAAAACCCAGTACTTTCACACCTTGATTCTAACTGAAAAGCAGGAAATGTGCATCTGATCCTCTTTCTGAACTGCATGAAGGTGTGAATCTCAGTAGGCGGTGAGGAGTTAAGACCGAGACCTTTTGTCAGTCATGAATTGAATAAAGAAACTTTGTCTTATTATGCACTTTTTAATACTCTAGCCTCACAATTTAACTCATCTGACACAGAATTGTGGAAGGTCCCAGGGAACATGAGTAAAAATTCAGGCATACCAAGGTATTAGCTCTCCGTGTTCCTTCTCACTGAGTTGGATCATTAGAATTTGCCTTTAAAGCATCACCCTGCAGAACTATTAACTCTCAGTCTTCTGTGGGCTTTCACTGTTTACTTCTTCTGAAACAGGGTCACTAGCCAAAGAGTACTGACATTTCCTAAGAACTTTAGCTTGTAAAATGTAGAAAGGTATGACCATGTTTTCTTGTATTTTGCTATGCTTTCATGAAAGAGTAGTAAGAAATCTTATCAAGGAAAAGGGTGAATTTACATGAATTTAGTTTTAAAAATGCTCTGTACTGATCCTTTTCACCTTGATTGATTAAAAAAGCCAAATATATATATGGAATATTAGTAAAAGACAATACATGCGTGTGAAATTGTGAAACTAAAAGAAACATAGTAGCAAGTAAAAATGTATCCTGTGTGTGTGTGTGTGTGTGTGTGTGTGTGTGTGTATGTGTGTGTGTGTGGGGGGGGGGGGGTGTATAAGGACAAATAAAAAAAACTATGTTTAATAATACTATGGGTAAAGCTGAAATCACTGTTTCGGCCGTACTAATTAATGTCTCATATTCTGAATGTCATGTTCAAAGGTGGATATTAACTGGATATTTCCAAAGTCTTAGAAGAAGGAAACAAAGAGTAAAAGTATTACTGGATTATAATTCATATTCATAATATTTTTGAAATAACTGTTCTACTTTACTTTCACATAAATAGTGCTGACAGTAGAACTCTGCTGTTTGTTCTAGCTTTGAACCTGATTGTGGCTTAGAGGAACATAACATCTCTCATGATAAAAGATTCCAGTTGTGACAAGTGCAAGAGCCACGCTTCAAATTCTTGACCTATTACCATGTCATCCTCATCAGATGTACTTCTCAGAGCTTGTGTCAGAGGTGTGGATCGAAAAAAAGATGAAAACTCACCGCTCACAGTAAAAATGATGTGCTGTTTTAAGTGGTCGGATTACTTTAATTACTTTAATTAAGAACTTTAAATAATAGGTTTAACACAGATTCTTGTCCTGAATTCTGTAACAGGTTTAACACAGATTCTTCACCAGACTTCTGAGACCAATGTACACCAATGAACACTGATTTATTTAATACGATGGTGAATATATAAGAGCCATTATCACAATTCAAGGACAGACAACACCAAAGGGAACACAGGCACGTCTGTACCTGCTGTCAGAAAACAGCAGATGAGGTAGGCAGACTTGTGCCTCCCTGCACCCTGTAAATGAGTTAAAAATGAATATTTTGATGTTTAAAGTTGACTTGAGTGTGCATGTGTTTATTTTGTTTAGTTTCATCCTAATTGTTTTAGGTACCTTACCTTAACTTTATTCTGAATGAAAAATGAGGTCAGTCTCCAACTGGTTCGGTGCTGATGCTGTTTCTACACTGTTTTTTATATCTCTTTGGAGTAGCCTTCCACGGGAGACCTGGGGGAGACATAAAGAGTGAGTAACTTGTGACAGAACCTCTCCCTATTTCTACCATGTGACTTATCAAACTCTGGCCTGAAGCAGAACTAGACCAATTACCCTTGATGAAGAACTTGGGAGTGTGACGAATTCACTCAAAGGTTAATAATGGGCAAATTTCCATTACCAAAAATAAAAAAATGTTTGATATCGGTGGCTTCTGCCAATTTAAATTGAACAGTGTCCTCCAGAATGAGGAATCCTTGGTAAATTTGCATATAAATGACAAAAACATTTGCAATTTAGAGCAATTTAATTTTTCAATGAGTTAAAGATCCAATGGGTGTAGGCACCCGGCACCCCAAGCAAGGGGAGGAACTCCCCTCGCTGTGTGAAGGAAGAAAACCCCCGGAGACAGCGGGGAGGAAGGTGCATTCCCCAGCCGAGTAAAGGAGGAGAGCGAGTCCTCCTACTACGGTGAGGAGGAAAGCATGCCCCCCTCCCCACCAGGTGAAGGCAGAGAGGGAGTCTCCCTCCTACAGTGAGGAGGAGGAGGATTCTCCCCATTCAAGCAAGGAGGAGGCATCACCCCGCTATGCCAAGGGAGGGAAGGAGACCACTTGGTGCAAGGAGGAGCTCTCCAACAGGCCACATGGGCGCCCCAACGGCCTGCCCTGCCGCCTCAGTGATAGAGGCAGGACTTCCCCAGGACCAGGTCTCCTTAATGTTCCCAGTGTGTGTCCCTGTTACTGTATTTGTGCCTCTCCCTGTGTTTCCTTTCATGTGTGTGTCTGTGCTTGTGAACGTGCCTGTGTTTGTCCCACTGTTCATGCCTGTTTATTGCAGGGAAGGACATACGCAGGACGCCGTGGGCGGGACCTGCCTTGGAGGGGAGCTGATCCTAGAGCAGCGCGGGGATGTGGTTTCCGTCCTCACCTCTTCCTACGGTCAGGGTGTGGGCGGTCCATAGACACCAGGCGCTGCGGGAGAAATCGCCCCTTGGAGGGGGGTTCCGTGACGGTGGCCGCCCCTGCCTCTTCTGTGGGCGTGTCGGTGTGGAGGTGCGCTTGGTGTGGGGCGTGACGCTCGTCTGTTCGTCTGTTATCGTTACTCGTTTCACCTGTGTCTCGTCAAGTGTGTGTGTTTTTAAGCGTGTGCATGTCACTTCGTCAGACTTTATGCGAAATGTGTGCACGAGACTTTGCGCTCGTGGTTTTGATAAACTTAATAAAAACCGTTTAAAACGACCGTGTTTCGCCTTCTGCACGTTCCTGCGGCGCTCCCGCATCGTAACATGACACTAAATAAACCATTACTCCTTAGAAAAATCTTTTATAATATCATAGGTAACCTTTGGTATAGTAGATTAGGTTAGATGTCAAAAGAATTAGATTGGGGTTTCAGAAAGGACTGTCTACTATGGCTCTCATGAATATAGCTTGTGTATATAAAGTATTTTAAAATATGTCACTGTTTCCTGTTTTGAATAGGGAACCGCAGCATATTGGATTTCTGTGGATTTGTGGCTGTTATTTCTGATAAATAAACCACAGCATGGAAGCGCAACAGAGTGACTATTGTCTTAATCAAAGGTCATATCACCATGATTTCCTACTTTCAACCTGATGCGCTGCAAGTCAGTGTAAATGGAAACTTTCACAGCTTATATATGTATAGCTTACATTTCTGGACACAGTAAAATAGTATGTATGATAATGTGAATGTGTTGTGTACTTACATCTCTATGCGCCCAAGATTTTCACCTTCACACATGTGCTGAAGTAACCTTACAATGAAAGGGAATAGACCAATTTCCATTTATATTTACACTGATTGAAGAAAACCACAGCATTTTCCACACAATACTCAGTGTTGCTATGAATTGCCAAGATTTGCAGGTTTGTGAAAGAAATTAGGCCTTATTACTACTGTAGTAAAAAGAGACTCACTCGGCAATAGACAAGATGTCTAGTGAGCAGTCATATGTTAATACTCTTAAATGCAAATAGACGCCAGATAAATAATCTGCATTAAAGTGGTTTCCTAAGGGAGATTTACATTGAATTAAATGTACTCAAGGAATGCACTACTGCACATATGATTTAAGTTTAATTATGCTTGTTTATTTACAGTAGGCTGAAATTCTCAAAGCTTCATTCAGTTATTTAAATATGGCAATTAATTTCTCAGCATATGAACAGTGAGCATACTTAGCCCTTTTGCAAGCAATTCTATTAGGAATGCACACAAATCTATGGTAAATAGACTACAAAGTGATTTCTGTAGTTAGCTAATGAATGGGGTTTCCTTTACCAGCTATCCATAAGGCAGTATCTGTAATACAACTTTTCCCAATGTTTACATTTGAAAGAGTTTAGGTGTCCATTAAAACCAAAGACAAACTGCTTTCTTTTCATTTTACCCTTCCCTTTGATGTAAACTACAAACACAGCTCGCATTAATGTTCTGTACTTTCATTAGCTTCCCTACTGCTTCTGTTTAGAATTAGAAAAGAATTCTATAACCGTGTTTGTGTGCCATAATGAGGACTCCTGGGGAGCAGAGTTCTCCTCAAATAAATCTGACCTGATACACATGGGAATATTTATTCTTTTACCCCCTTTCTATTCTTGTAGTAAACATTAGAAACTAATGTAAGGCGTTGATCCATCTGTCTTAAGGACTGCTGACCCACAGAGCCCCGGATCCCTTCCTCTCTGCAGCAAAAGTGCATGGGAACTTGGGATTCCAGTGTGCTCTATTCCCCCTGTCTACTCCACTCATAAAAAACAACCAACCAACCAAACAAAACAAGATAACCAACAGCTCTTGGAAAAGGAAAACAGCTGGAAAAAGCAGGACTTGATCTAACTTACTAGCTATAAAGCCTGGTGCCAAATGCCAAATGCCAAATATGTAAATGTAGTGTTGGGTGTGTGAGTCATTTGCGCCTCATAGTTTAATGAGTACTTTGTTACCAAAAATTCATCCAGTCTCATGAAGAGTCCTTGTTTACATCAAATCTGTCAGCATTACTTTTCATGAAGGATAACTTGTTTTTATCATTATATTATTATATCCGGGTGGCACTGAGTTGTCACAGTTAATATAATCCTTGAACACTTCATTTAGACACTTCAGAACATGCATTTAGGCCTGACTCAGGCATGTCCTCATTCAAGGCCAACATTGTTAGCAACCACAAGCTTCATCCGTGACCTCCAACACTCATTCCAAGCATTCCATATGTAACAAGTTGCTCCACTTGATGATTGTGTCCTGTTTTTACCCAAGGAACAGAAAGGCAATGTGTGCAAATAGCTCTTACTTCAGGATTGATGGAAGCCATTACTGAAATTTATTGTTTAAATTAAACACATGAAAAGGGACTAGATTGCACTGTGGAATGCTTTCTATTAATTTCTATTAAGAGAAAAAGGAATGAACTAATCCTTTTGGACAAGACTGTACTATTATTCACCATCTAGATGGATGGATGATATTCATTCAGATGCTTAACATCCCATAAATCCATTCTTGGTCTGAAGACATTCTCACTCCATTTGGTATTTTCACATCAGAAGCCTTTGCTGATGTTAAATTCAATAATATTAATAATACTTGCCAGGAACTGCAAGGATAAATGAAATGAGTTCTAAGAAGTAGAAATATGAAAATTCAGAAGAAGAAAAAGTAAAGAACACATGAAAAAGGGAAAGAACTTATTTCAGGTTCAATACTACAAAAAATGAATTTGAACTGCTTGTCAAATTGGAGTGATATCTTACTGAGATGTTCCATGGGGATTACTGAATCTGTTTTTTTGTTTGCTTTTTTTGTTATTACTAAACTGAAATGGAAAAATAAAAAGAAAAGAAAAGCTGGTGTACGATAACTACATTCTGATCAGTAAATTAAAAATTTCTGAATTTAATGTATTTATCAAATACAAAGAAAATCAACTGTAATAACCAGTTGTGGATTTTAAGCCAACCCACTTGTAATGAATACAAATAGTATGCTTTTTAATATGCAGAGTAGTACAGCTAGTGTATTTTCCGTTTTATTTTATGCAAACAAACAAACAAAAAACACTCCAGCTTTCAAAATCGCTGAGAAATAATGTTACGTCGTTTTGCTTTTGGATAGCTCAGTAGCATCCCGATTTAAACACATTGGGTAGAGCAGCTTGTATGCGTAATAATACGCCATCCAATCCATGGATACTTGCTTCAATAAAAAGCACCAAGCGGTTGTATCACAAAGAACTGACAATAAATGGCAGAGACCTTCGCTGTCACTTCACTCAGCACAAGCTGTCCTCGTAATCTTTTCTGTGTATCTCTGTTATCTTTAACAGATATTTATTTTTTAAAACTCGACCGTTTATTCAAGAAAAAAATATAGCCCAGCAAAAAAAACCGGCTCGGCGGAATCTGACATAGGTTGTTTAAATGAGTGGGAAACACTACTTGCACTAAGAAAAGTTTGTACATCACTTCTATTTTAACTAGGAGCGAGTGGTTATCATGAACACCAGCTATGCAGCGGAGTTCGGTAATGCAGGAGATCATCGATGACCTTTTGGGAAGTCTGCCGATCCTCGAGTACAACGCAAGTTTCATGTTTAACAAAACTAATAATACCTGGAATGATTTACAAGACCTCGTGGAACTAGATAAGACAAATTATGTTGGAGACGGATCAGCAGTCCTGAGAATCCTCATCTCAATTATTTATTCAGTGGTATGTGCTCTGGGTTTAATCGGGAACGTCCTTGTCCTGTATCTTATGAAGTCTAAGCAAGCTTGGAAAAAATCGTCAATCAACCTGTTTGTTACCGGTTTAGCTGTTACTGATTTTCAGTTTGTTTTAACTCTACCTTTCTGGGCAGTAGAAAATGCCCTGGATTTCACGTGGCTGTTTGGAAAAGCGATGTGTAAGATAGTGTCGTATGTCACTGCTATGAACATGTACGCAAGTGTTTTTTTTCTGACTGCAATGAGCGTTGCGAGGTACTGCTCCGTTGCCTCGGCGTTGAAGAGTCGGAGACGCCGTGTGCGCTTTTCTGCGCGGTGGACGAGTGTCATCATATGGCTAGCTGCGGTAGTCGCCGCGCTACCGAATGCTATATTCTCCACAACAGCCACCGTGTCAAACGAGGAACTGTGCCTAGTCAAATTCCCCGACCGGAGCGGCGATGCACAGTTTTGGTTGGGTTTATATCACGCACAAAAGGTACTGTTGGGGTTCCTCGTTCCCTTTGCGATAATCTCCATTTGTTACTTGCTCCTCTTGCGCTTCATTACCAACAAAAACGTGAACACTTCCAGCGCAAAGAGACGATCAAAAGTCACAAAGTCGGTAACTATTGTGGTCCTGTCATTTTTCTTATGCTGGCTACCGAATCAGGCACTGACAGCATGGGGTATACTGATCAAATTAAATGCCGTACACTTCAGCTACGAGTATTATACCACACATGTATACATTTTTCCAGTGACCGTGTGCTTGGCACATTCTAACAGCTGCCTCAACCCCATATTGTATTGCTTAATGAGAAGAGAATTTAGAAAGGCTTTGAAAAGGCTATTTTGGCAAATTACCTCTCCGTCTGTCACTAATATGCGCCCCTTTACAGCGTCAACGAAACACGATCAGGAAGAGCAGGGTCATGCACTTGTTCCGCTGAGTCAGGCTGAACCCGGTCTTATTTTCTATCCGCCCGGAGTTGCAATTTATAATGGAAAAAATGACATTCTGCCCAATAGTACGTAGAGACAATATAGTAGTATATCTGATGGACGACCGACTGATCTGCCCGGAACTATTTTCATTTCTCTATGTTTACCTTTTTAAACAAGTCAGCGTTTTTAAACCCAGGTGCCTCCCGTTCAATAAATTAATCACTTTATTTCGTCAATGTCCAGCTTTTGACTGTAAAGGTATTCTTTTTGCGTCTTTTTTGTGTCTTTTTTTTAAGAGTGTAAACATATAAAACAGACATTTGAATACTTGGACAAAGCCAAGAATCTCATCTCCAGCAATTGATATATTCACTAATGGTATTTTACAAATGTACAGTGTGTTTATATGTATAACCTGTCATAAGTGTTCAGCGTTGTTATGAAGAAAAATTACCCAAATACACTTGCATTAAAATGACTGTCACTCAAACAAACACTTGTGTTTTATGGCCAGAAAACCATTGCCACCACAAATAATAAAATAAAGCAAATACAGGTAAATGATTCAGCTTCTTTTTGCCCAGTTGGTAATCTCCACTCATATTACGCCAAGATTTACACTTAATAAAATCTTCCCAATCCATTTACGTATTTGATTTCTCCCATCTTTCACATGGTAGCAAGTGTAGCAAAAACCCATGAGGAGAGATGATCATTCAGGTTAATTAACTACTGTTTGACTTTCTCCCACTCCCAAGCTATATGGCAGTTCAATTTGTACAACTTTTGCAGCACTTAAAATAACATGAGCATTCAGTGCATGAAAGACAAACCACTAGAAAAGGAGCGGCTGTGTTTATTTGCCGGTCCAACCAAGTTTACTCTACATATTTAATGAAGAGAGCGATGAAGAGGCAGCCGACGAGGGACACGGTCGAAGCTGATAGCACCACGACCACCACGCTGCCAGCCAGGTTAACCAGCGCCCCGAGGCCAGCTCCCACTATGATCTGTGCCAGCTGCACCATGCAGGTAATGGCAGCACAGTCCACACCTGTGCCACGGCTCTGCACAGACGGTTCACTGCCGCCCTGTGTTCTCTGATTCTGCAGGAGAAGACGGTTCAGAGAGAAAGACACGGGAAAGTCACTTTACCACTTTATCTTATAAAGAGCAAGCAGATGTTCTTTTTCACAAATTCTGTTCTTTTTTCCACAAACGTTTTCAGGGGAAAACATGAGAAAATGCACTTCCACCCTTTGCTACTTTAATGCTTTGCTATATTATTCTTCTTAAGCAAAATTAAGCAAATTTTAAGGGGAAAATTAATCAGTCTCAGTTTGATGAGTTTGCAATTCAGTTCTCCATTCAAGATATTTTGAGAGCCTTTAATCTTGTAACTATCCTAACATCACTGGCAAGAAACAATCATTATTTTAAGGAAATAATTTTTAATAAGTTTCCTCTGATATATAACATTGTTTGGAGAATTACTATTAAACATTTCAAATAAAAATATCAATGCTTTCAGGGTGTTCTTGTACAGAAGATTGATAACAAGAATGCTGAGTTTATAGTGCAATTACACCAGGAGCTGATAGCAACTATGAATTTGGAGCACTTTGTATTTCTCCCCAAAGACTAATATCTCACTTTCAGTAGTACTTAATTTAATATTGTTTCACAAATACACATAAGATCAGCTGCCCACCTTGGGCAAACATTTTTAATGATGCTTAATGATGATTTAAGGCAATACATAGACGTTTCCAGGTTCAGTCTACAGATGGACCTTGAATATATTTTTATTTCATGCCGAGCATTTGCCACTATATACGTCTTTGGTTTGCAAGAGAGTTGCTTGTATTTACTATGTAAATTGTAAAAATATAAAATATCTTCAGTGTGCAACACTGTTTAAATGGATGTCAGTGTGTGTAAAGCAGTGTTTTTCAGGCTGGCTGGTGAGGAGCATTAGTAAGTTAAAGGTTCACTTCATGAATTATAGACGTATAACATAAACTCTGATGGAAAGGGCCCAACTATAATAAACTGTAATTGTATAGTTGTAACCCCTCCCCCCCTCCCCTACAGGTAGCCACACTAATGGTATTGCCAGTACAATGAAGGGCTTCCATACAAGTTGTTCTATTGGCAATAAAGAATATGGTACTCCAGTGCAGTACCCACTCAGGGTCAAGGCATCTTGATGTGAAGCCCTCTGCGGTCTAAAACCTTCTCTTCAATGTTAATTCATATTTCAGTGCACAGTGACTGATTAATTTCATTTGTATTTTATATTACATAATTCTAATAATATTTGGAGTAAAATGAGGCATGTCCAATTTCTGACACACTTATCAGCACATATTATAAAACTCATTTGCCTCTCAAAAGAGAATATGACAAACCTCAGAATAAGTACAATAGCAAACCAAGAGCTTTTCAATGTGCTTTTGTCACATAGTGAATACAACTGCATGGATTAAGCCGTTCTTTCTAGCGCGCCCCGATACTGACCTCCTCCTCCTTATGGTATTCTGAGATAAGGTTGTACGGGATGGTATAAAGGGTGCTGGACATCACACCAAACACACTGCATAACACCAGTGTAGAAACGATGTTGGGAAACAGACCGATCAGACTGGTGCCCAGACCAAATAAAAAGTAACCCAAAAAGTAGAGCCCCTTCAGGCCGATGTACGGCAGCAGCAGTCTCTGTACATCTGTGCACAAAATAATTCACAGAATAAAAAAGTTTGCTTGTAATATCTACAAAGACACTCTATGTAAGATGTATGTTTTATATAAGAGATTAGATTTTTAGAGCAGAGTAAGTATACACTTTAAATAATCAATGGAGAATCATTTACTGTTAATGATTTTTAGTCTAAAGTAGTTTTATCTTTGATGAAAATGTAAATATTCCAACAGCCTGCTGTAAACCACTCCTTAAGTCTCCTTTTAGCCATTTAGATTAATAGAAGCATGTTATTTGATGCCCAGAGGCCGAGCAAGTCCATACTGCTGTCCAGGCAGGTTCACTGAGTGGTTGTGTGATGGTGGGCTGGTGGTAAACAGCTTCACATCAGGGAACAGAAGCACTTACAGGAATAGAGAGCAGAGGACACAGCGTTGATGCACAGGCCCCAGCAGCCCACTTCCACGCCTCTCTCATAGGTGGAATACGCAGTGGAATTGTGAGCCGCATATGGGTTCCCCTTATACACAATCTGGAAGCATCATGCACAAATATATCAGACACAAATCACCATTCTGTAAATGACACACAAACAACAGGTGACGGCAGGGAACAGTTCTGTGTAAATGAGTAGGAATCTATCAGGGGGAGTTCCAGCATTAATAATGCAAGCAGACAGTTTACTGCTCCTAAAACGTAAAGCTCCTTGATTTAATCACAGCTAGGTGAAAAAAACACAACTGGGCCCAGTGTCTGATAATAGCTTATACATCAGCTACTCTGCTGGGAACAGCATGGGTTGTTTTTTTGTGTTTAGTGTATTTGACATCCTACTGAGCTTTAAAAGCTGAAATATTTATTCTCCAGCAACAAACAGAAAAAAAACGGGTGTTGCATTCATACCTATACTTATAAACATTCACATCATAATTTATGAAGGATCACTGTCTGAAACATTCTTGTTTTACACACTGTAATTTCTACTATACACACACACAAATATACACTTTATAGTGTATGTAGTGTACATTATAGCATATATTAAACTATATACAGTATACAGTATACTGTATTGAAGATGTAACCAAATAAAGTGGCCAGTGAGTGCCTGTATCTATATATCTGTATACCCCCAGCAGGTGGTACTGCTTTGAATCCATCAGCTGTTGTTGTTTACTGAATTGTTGTTGTTTTTTGTATTATGCCATAATAAGTGCAGGTCTTCTATAGCTGATGATGAAAATAATTAGGACTGTTTAGTAAATTAGGATGAATGAGAAGAAAATCGATCAGTGAAAGTAACTGATCAAACTGATCAATCCAGTCATCAAACTTCAAAATGCGAGTACTTAATGGACTCAAGTGTGTTTTACAGGGAAGAATCAGAAAATCCAAGCTCACTGTGTAAAAAAAAACAAAAGGAATCATTTTATAACATGATTCTTCCCCCCGCTCCCAGTTAATTCACTTTTTTAGAACACCACACTCATACTTGTTAGGACTTCAATTCGCTCTCTGACAGGTCTTAATTCTGGTGTGGATTCTGTATGGTGTTGGAAACATGCCTGTGAGATTTTCATCCTTGTTGACATGTCGGCATTACATAATTGCTGTAGATTTGTTACACTCATGCTGGGAATCTCGTTATAGAACATCTCTATGGTGCTCCAATGTATTTAGATCTGCTGACTAAGAAGGCCACAGATGTATGCTGAACTCACTATCAGGGAAAGCAATTATGTGATGCAGCTATTATTTAATGGATTTCCAGAAAAGTATAGAAATTGGATCAGATCATTACCTGGTCATGGAAAAAATGAAGCTCAAGCTTTTGACACAAAAGAAGCCAGTAGCAATAGAGAAGTGCAAGGTCCCTGCCACCAGGGACTCCTACATCTCTGAATGGGCATCATTCACATCAGTGCCAAAGCTCAGCCAAAGGGGATACAGGCCAGATCACAACGACTGAAAGAAGTGGAGCAGTTCACATACTTGGGCAGTGTCAAAGATGCCCAACAAAGATGGCCAACCCAAATCCTCAAGGTCTGGTACTACGACCAGATTATGAACATGGAAGTCCTGTGAAGAAGTAATGCCGTTCCAATGCAAGTCTTGGTCAGCAGGGGAAGACTTTGATGAAAAACCACTAGATCCCGAAGGTGGCTGTGAATTAGGTGCCAACTGGTGGTAGACGTGCAAGGAGACCCCCAGTCTTATCTGGAGGCAAATGTTTCTTCTAGGCGCTTGAAGACATTGGATGTTACATGGGGTGACACTCAAACACTCGCCCAAGTGCTGGAGAAGACTTGCTGCAATATGCTAATTAGCACGAGGGAACCCGTGACGTATTTACCTTCAGGGGCAAGGCATTTTAATGCTAATATTTTTAACATTAACAGTTGTTTGATATGGCACCAGTGAAGGTAGGAAATTGATAGTTAAAGAACTGGTCTACGCTCTGTACTTTTTAAACTCGTGGAACGAATGCTATGATTTAAACATCTGTACAAAATGTTCTGTACAAAATGTTTATATATATATACCTTTATACCTTTGATAAGAAATGCATGTAAGACCTTACTAACCTGCCCCATAAAGTCAGTGAAGAACAGCATGTTACACAGGAAAGCAGTCCATCCCAGTAAGTGACTCACACACAGGCAACGATAATGACTGGGCATGTTGATCATGGCAGATAGTAAAGATTTCAGTGTCATCCTCTTCTGTACCTGCAACATGTGTGTGCACATGCACAAAGACACACACACCCACACCAAATTATTTATGAAAATTGCCCATACATAAACCCATAAAACCATCTGCAAAGAGGTGCCCCTGCCACAAAGTAAATCTCTCTTCATCTTTGAAATTAGAAACTGTGCAAAAACTACACAAAGAAACCTTGACATTTTATCTAAATGAGAGAGAGGAAAATAAGGTTAAGTAAGCATCTGTGCTCATTTCATTACCTCAGTTATCATTCTTAGTTTCCACAACCCCCTCTAATCTTAAAAAGACTCAAATTTAATGAGCCAGAAATGATGGAAAGCTGTCTAAGCTAATTAGCTGGTCACGGGAGCACAGGAAGAAGCCTAATAAAAAGTAGACTGCATCATTCAGAGACATAATTGACTGAGAATCCAATGAGATATTCAGAGGAACAAGTCTTTCATCACGTTACTTCTGCTTATTACCTGCCTACCTCATGTACTCTCTATCAATAAACATGAAACTGCTGCTCTCCATGAGTAACGGGCTGAGTGGCCATAAAACATGCAGTTAACAGTTCAAACTGTCTTTTAATTTTTAACATGCTGTTATTGCTCTAGTCATAATAATTACAATAATACATGACATAATTCTTTGCTTTGCCACTGAGACCCACATGAAAGCCAAAGGTACCATAATTAATCAGGTTTTGAAATCAGCTGATATACGCTTTGGGATAGTGAATGCAGAAAGATAAGGTCCTTGAACCGGGGGCGTGAGTGTGTTTATGCACTGTGTATTTGTAAGCTTATGTATTTCTAATCGTATTATACCATGTGGCGTATGCTTTGTGTCACGAAAAGCCTTAAAGAGCATCTTTATGGCTGGTCCTTTCATTAGAGCTGAAATGATGGTGACATGCTGCTCTTTCCTCTACTCAGGCCTGGTACAGGCTGCTAAATCACCATAAACCTAATCATCCATGAAGCTCTGCAGATGGCTGAGGATTTGGCTCTACCTCTTCAAAAGCAGCATTAGAGGAAAGGCTTCACCACATTCTTTCCCAGCCCCTTCCTTATTCTAAATATGATACCAGTGTTTTGAAGATCCCTATACGTTAGCATCCTCTAGCCATGATAATCTTGTACCATTAGCTCCATGTGGAGCAGGGTGCCACAGAGAAGTTTCTAGAGAAGCAGAAGAGCTCTTGTGACAGTCTTAGGGACAGATGGCCTATTGTGTGAGGCAAGCAAGCAGTTAATCATTGAAAGACTCTGAGTAAGAGCTCAGAATAGCCGTATCACTGTGACATCTCAGATTTTTGACCCCAAAAGCAAACCTTTCACGTAAAGCTGAAAAAGCATGGTTTTAGTAACAAAAAAAAAACGTAGCAGCACAGAACAGATATGCCTTTCAACATATGACGTCGTCAGTTGTCAGAAGCAGGCACACACTGGAAATTTCAACAGATATTGCCTTTCAGTGAGCTTAAAGTGCTTGAGCAGGTAGTCCACTGTAGAGCGAGCGATTGCTCTGGAATATCTTAAGGCTGCATGATTCATTCTTGGAAAGCTTTTTCACAGTAATGATCAGCATCACTGAACAGAGAGCAACATTTCATATGAGTCACACAGCAAATTTCAGGCTAAAGAACATTTTTGTTACATTGTCTGATTTTTGCTGCATCCTTTGCATGATTCATTGTCATTGTGCCCTAAAAGTGGAATTGCTAAACATACCATATAAATTAAAATGACAAAGGAAAAAAAAACACAGAAAAGACAAAAGGAGCTCTTGAGAGGACCAAATGTGCACTGTAAGTAAATATGCAGCTGAAATAGAATATTGAGGAGCACACGAAACGCAAACATCACAGTACTGACGACTGACCTCTGTGTTGCCACTGGATGTGACAGAGTTGGCTTCACTGAGTGCAGAGAGGGAGCGGGGGCGGAGCTCTGGCATGGGTGGTGGCTCCTTGGGAAGGGCGGTGCCGTAGGCTGTGCCGTCTTTGGCCAGCAGTGGAGTGGCCATCCCACAGGGATCGAGCACAGGATGCTTGCACAGAGATGTCTCAGGGATGCTGAAGAGGTGCAGAGTGAGGAAGAAGGTCCATGTCAGAGCCGAGAAGAAATAGATCACCTGGTACTCAGAGCCCAGCAGGGTGCCCAGAGCAGAGTGACCCCAGTCCATTGCACCAGTTAGGTAGCCACAGGCTCCACCCAGACCTGTAGGATAACACGAAAGTGAAGCGGAAATTCTGAAGTGCTGTAGTAAATTTTACCATGATAAAATCCATGTGAATATGCTTTTATAGGCCGTTCTCTACTGTGAATTTGGGGAGGGTGAGGAAAAAGGTCAAGTTTTCGATCAAATTGTAAGATACAGTGCCTTGCAAAAGTCAGGAAATTACTTATATTTTGTGCATTATATTTTAATATTCTGATCCACAAAATAAATAGAAGTGATGTTAATTTATGGAAGAAAATATTCTTACATTACAAACTGAAAATTGCTTTCTGCAACTCCTGTGGTGTGCCAACTGAAGGATACAATTGGCCATCTCGAAACATTTTAAAAAGTTAATATCAATTCAAATGAGAATCTGTGGTTCTGTTTGAAAAATTGCAGAATGCCACCAAACCTGGCTGGAAGAATAAACAAAGAATTCCCAAACAGTGTGCAACGTTACCTCAACAAACCTAAAGCTATGACTGCAGCAAAAGGTGGCTCTACACAATGCTGGAGGGCTTCAGTACAAACAGGCAAACAAGATTTTTAACAATTATTGAATTTTGACATAGAACATTCACTTAGACCATATTGATTTGCAATAAAATGACTGTAACAATCTGTGTCTTTTGTAATCTAGGTTTATCTGATGATTTTAAGAGGGTTGAAAAACAATGCAAAGCACTATACATGCTATTTATGATGTTTAGTATTTCAAGGCTTTGCTAGCAAGTTGGAATTTACATTTTATGTGAGCAAAGCATATACAGTGCATCCGGAAAGTATTCACAGCGCTTCACTTTTTCCACATTTTGTTACGTTACAGCCTTATTCCAA
>JAOXYF010000003.1:20780556-20831282 GCA_028565775.1 Sternarchorhynchus goeldii
CAATTTGGAATAAGGCTGTAACGTAACAAAATGTGGAAAAAGTGAAGCGCTGTGAATACTTTCCGGATGCACTGTAACTTAGATGCAAATAAACATACACACACCCATGCATGCTCAGTGCGCACACACAAACACACGCACACACGCACGCACACACACACACACACACACACACACACACACACACACACACACACAGACTAGAGCTGTGGTTTGAACTAGTCATATGCAAGAGCTGCTTTCAGCTTCAACCCATGATCCAAGCACATGACTGCCTGCACTGGATTAGAGCACTCATAGTGCTCCCTGCCTGCTTCCTCTCACGCTCTGTTTTACACTGTTCAATCACATACTCTCATACGCACATCTATCATCACCAGTTTCAATGAACTGTAGTAAATATTAGGAGTTGCCATCCTTGCAGGCCCTATTTCAAAAGTCCAACTTTAATACAACTCTCACCTTTTTAGTTTATATATGACTTCCTCTAATTAAGGATATTTAAATGAGTAATATTTTTGCTTAGTATTTACTTCCTTTTTTGCTGTTAACTCCAATATAAATTCATAATCCAAACATCTTTGTTTTTGAGAGAGCCCAAAAGTGATGAAATGCCAAGAAACAAGGAGACACACCTCTGTTTGAAACTCTTATGCAAGTAGTTTCAAGATCTTCTGGCTAATGCTTGTTAATGCAACAAAAGCCCACCAGAGACCCTGCCATTGCAGATTAGATGCTGGGCTTTAATATGTCAGCAAGATGCCAGAGGCAGGCAGCCAGCGGAAGCTTCTAGACTATTTAATGACCAGAAAAACGTGGACTAGGCTGCAGCCACATCAGTGCTCTACACTACAACCTACAATTCAATGACACTAATCTGCTGCTACAGCAATCTGGGAAGAAGGATTTGCTTCATATCTGAGAGGTATAAACAATCACCCAATGCTACACAATGTCTCTACAGTTACATAAAATATCCTGGTCTTGAAATTCTGTAACAGTGTGAAATGGAAGGAGAAGGATCAACTGAATTACTGATTTGGTTACACATGTTTACTCATACATTAACAAACACTGTACTGAAGTTTAAGACTTTTCTGCAGTCACACCTGTACAGCTTTAGGTAGCAAGTGTGGATAAGTGTATGCATGTAAAATGGAGGAATTTGATGAACACTGCACTAGTCCGAGAAACACAGGGGTTCATGCTGCATCCACAGTCTGACATACAGACAGAGAACAAAAGTTTAAAGCATTTTCCGCAGCATGAATGAATAAAGATAGAGAGCAAAAAAATCTGCTGTCAATCTGAGAAATGTGAAGACAACTTTACTGCCTTCTCTGAAATTTCCTAATGTGATGCCCAGGGACCACAAATATGTGTATTGATATAAAAGGGTATAAAAGACAGGGGTTTTACAGGAATACAAGCTCTGTACCTTTCCAGTTACCATGTATGGCATTGAGAGATTACCAGAGAGAGAGAGAGAGAGAGAGAGAAAGAGAGAGAGATGGGGAGAAAAAGAAAGAGTAAGTGAGTGAGTGAGTGAGTGAGTGAGTGAGTGAGTGAGTGAGTGAGTGAGTGAGTGAATTAGAGGTTGGAATAGGACAGTGAAAGAGCTAGTGGTGAAAATTCAAGCAGATAAACATTGTTGCAGCACTGAATAAAAGTTTCAATGTAGTTATTAGACATTTACAGCGTTAAGCATTCAGTGCAGTAGGCTAACTTGCCACGTAGGTGTATTCAGGAACTTCCTCTTACCAGTAAATAGGGCATGATAGTGAAGACCTCTCTCCTTGTCCTTGTAAGAGCAGACGTCAAACAGATAGGCTTTCACAGGCCCGTCTATGAAGTCTGCCGCAAAGTCAAATAGCACCACTCCAGTCATGACTACTGCTATGGCCCAGATCTTCCTCATGCCCCTGGTCGGCATTATTGCTGCAATAGTGAGAGCATATTTACATCATCAGTTTGAACAGATCCACTCTCAACTGAAGCAAGTACACCGATGAGACGTCCGGGGAGCCTGGGCTCTCAATTATGTGAAAGCTTTTCCGAAATACACTAATGGCTCACATGAATAGAAAAGTACAAAGACAGCTCATTTAAATTCCATATGTGTTGGAATATTTTTTTTCATAATACATGATAATAATGCCTCTAAAGGCTTTGAATTTAACCCCACAAAATAAATGTCTAGACAGGATGATGCAACACAATGAATGCTCAGCAAATTTGGTCTTGTACAAAGAACTGAACAGGACAGGACAAATCAGAAAAGGATAATTAAAACAAGTGAACAGTGGGGATGTACTCGTTTGATCTTTGGTAATGTTGTGGAATCTTAATTTAAAATTAGGCAAAATGATAAGGCTCTTGCTAAGAAATTATTGAAAATCATTTCAAATAATTTTGTTTCAAATCATAGAAAATCTGAGGTTGCCTTCAAAGTCTCTGAGTGAATATTTTGAACTTCACTGTAAAATATTTAATAAACCTAGAAATAAAAACATTTCTAAAAAGCTGTAATGTGTTAATTAATCATATGTAACTTCTTATCTTGAAAATATTTCACCTGTTATCACGGCATCTCCGTTGAGAAACATAGTGATGCCCACCAGCATCATAACACCCAGGGTCAGGATGTAGGGCCTCCTGCGGCCCCACGGGGAGCGGCAGTAGTCGCTGGCTGAGCCGATGAGCGGCTGCAGGACGAAGCCCAGCGTGGGGCTGATGAGCCACACCAGGCTGTAGAGGCTCCGTGGCAGCCCCACGCTCAGCAGCACAGGAGTGACGAACGCCGCCTCCACCGCGTAGCAGAACTCCCTCCCGAACATAACCAAGGCGTGCATGACGAGCCGGCCCCGAGACCTCCGGGGGGGCTCTGGCTCCACGCCACGCTCACGCTCCACTTTCGCCAGGCGCGGCTCCGGGGCTTCCGCGCAGCTGCCGGGCTGAGGGAGGCCATGGCTCTTGTCATCAGTCAGGAGAGTCATGGCTTTTAGGTCCAAGCGGAGGCTCCCGCTGGTCAGCAAGCTCCCGAGACACACGGCTGCTAATCAGGAACGCATAGCTGAACAAAGGACATGTGAGAGGAGCACTGGAGTGGCACTGGAGATGTGAGCTGGACTGGGGAGAGAGAAAGTAATTGCCTGATTTAGATGAATGTCAGTTGTTCTTCCTTCTTGCCAAAGGCTTTCCATCCAATTGTAACCACGTGACAAAGATTATGAACTGAGAGTTTTTTCTCTCTGCTTTACATGGAATTTCTAGCTAGGAAAGACTGAACTCTGAAAATCAGTGTGAAAAGAGATGTTGTTTCTGAGACTGCACAGATAATTAAAGAATAATTTGTCAGGACGTGCTTTTTGTTTTTTGGGTTTTTTTGGTTTAGGAAAAAATGTATCCTTCAAGCTAAAGTTAGCTGGATCAAAGCGTAATCTTTAGCACCAGGCTACTCACAAGGGCTCTTTTGTGGATTCTTGTCGCACTGGACTGTGCACATCAGGTTTATCAAATGATGCAGCATGTGATCTCTAGAGCAGGCTCAAACGTCAGTGGAGGGAGGGGCATTCCAGTGTTCAGTTAAAGTTCAAGAATTTAAAGACGTCATGATGCATGCACTACGTCTGCTATGTGCTTGAATTCCAGATTACTTGGAAGGTTAGATATGGACTTTCCATAGAATTTAGTTCACCCACATACATTATTAGCCGGTATCTCACATGTCTCAGATTTCTCTATAATTTCTCACAATGCAGAGAGCCAAAAGTGAGACCAAAGAGACCATGCAATGGCTCACCAAGAGGGTCAGATGCTTAGAGAACTCAGATTAAAAAGTTACGTTCTTAGCATATTTCTGCACTCACATGGGTTCAATTACATGGCTTTATACTGGACTTGTTATGGCATATATTTAAAGTTCCACTATTGCCACTATTTTATTCTCAAGTGTTTGGCTTTGAAAAGCTAAACTCTCTAATAAGTAAAGAACAACACAAAGAAAACGCAAGATGCAAGATTCACTTTAACTACAAATATTTATGATGCTGTTTGTCCTTTGTGTGGTCAAATGTATAAAGTACACATTGTTATATTACTGAAATAGTAATAATAATGATTAATTATAATTAAGAATTATAGTTAAATAATAATATTACCGAAACATACTTAGTAAAATTTATAATGTAGTGTTATGATTAGTAAAATGTAAAAGGTAATTAACCAAGTTAAAAGTTGGTGGTGTTAGACAGATTAATATTGAATAAAATCTAGACTCTGTACCAGGTGTATTAGTCACTTCTCATGTTGAATCTATTAGGTATGCTATGTTTGTAATTCATGATAATGCAGATGTTAGTTAGTAGCTGGGCCGCTTGAAAACTGATGTAAATCCATTTTTTCAATTTTCATATTTTACAATATATTTTGTCAGCATGTTACACTAGACTTACATATGGAATAAACCAGAATATCACATGAACAATTTAATAATAATTTTAATAATTCATATGGAAATACAATTGCAATATTCATATGGACAATCAACAATCAATAAAATCTCACATATTAATTCTAAAGTTTTAGTTGAAAATATCAGTGTCATTTTAAATCATAATTAGGAATTTCAAAATAAAGCAAAAAAAAACCAACACTAAAAAACAGTAGCAGCCCTGCCCTCTGAAATGTCACCAACCTCTGAATATATAAACTTGAAATCAAAATCTATAAATCTATAGTTACCAAAAAAAAAAAAACAGTACAAAAATGTGATAAAACAGTGCTGAAAAATCAGCCAGGCTGTTGAACTGAGAATGGTCTGGTCAGCGGCAATCTTGATATTCCATCATGCTTGACCGACAGCCGACAGCCTGCCACACTACTCAAGGACAGCTGAATATAATTGGACAAGGAGAGGGAATCCGAGTAATTCAACCATTCACATATTATCCTAACAATGAGGATACTGATGCAAATAATCTCAGGCTCCAGATCAGCCTCGCTCACTGTTTCTGATGAGAGGAATGGCTTGATCCATGGAGGGTGAAAAACTGCATACCCTTCATTGCAAAAATAATCATTCCTTTAGTTACCGTCAGTGTAATCTGATATAATACATGCTTAGACACATTTAGAATAAACTTTTGTTGCAATCTTTGTGTCATTGAGTCTTTAACAAAGCTTCTTCTACATGACGCTCATTGAATGTTACACACTTCTGCGCCTGCTCTTACATGAGAGAAAAGGAAACTCTGCCCAGTTGTCCTCTAAATCTCATTTACCGCATTAGGTGAACCCGCTACCTTGGCACATTGTGATAAGGGAGGGAAGACCTGGACTGAGTACTGAGACGTCACATCTCGAACTTTCACATCTTAGTGAAAGAGGACAGGTCATAAGCACATGAGCCCTACTTTAGGGTAGTAAAATCAAGGCAATCACTCTCACTCTGAAGTGCTAAATTATAATCAATTTTTTACAATATTAAATCCTCCAGGGTAAAGATTTTCAGCTGCATCCATAATTGATGGGCTTAATGACAAATATGATTGCAGAAAAGAATGGTAGGAACATTAATCTTAAATTAATTCAGCTCCACATGTCTTCCCTTGATGGAGGCTAATCACAGTAAAGTAGAGCATTTAAAGAACAGGAGTAGGGAGCATGGAGGTCCCGCTGCAAAATCAGCTTCCTTTACGCTAAACTGCAGGAGCATGCGGATCAAATAGGGTTATTTTGAGCTAGAGGGTGTATGCTAATCATTCAGCACAGCCTCCAGCCAGTCCTGCCAGGCTACAGATGTGCTTTAACCTGTTTGCACTCCACCACGCCGGCAGATATCAGCTGCTCGATCTTCGCCTGCTCGAAGCCGTACTCCTCCAGCACAGAGCGTGTGTGCTCCCCGATGAAGGGCTCGCGAGCTTGTGAAGGCTGGGCGGGCGAGCGGGAGAGCAGGGGTGCCGGCCGGGGGCAGACCTCGCCCTGGGAGTTGCTGAAGAAAGATCCCCGCTCCAGGTTATGGGGGTGCGAGCCCACCTCATCCAGAGAAAGCACGGGAGTGACACAGGCGTCTGTCCCGTCGAAGATCCGACACCACTCTGCCTGCGTTTTCTTGGCAAACACTTGGGTGAATGTCCGTTTTAGCTCTGGCCAATCAGACACACTCATCTGGTTTGGGAGGCTAGCTGCTTCCAGTCCCAGCCCTGGAGGGTAAAAAAGTTTTTAGCAAAAGATAAGGAATTCAATAAAAAGGCATAAAGGAGACACAATCAAAGCAGTTCATGTGAGAAATACAGTCAAAACAACAAAAAAAAGTTTTGCTATCCAATTACCTATAGACTGCATTACATTTTTACATATAACCTTTTAGTTCTTCACAAAAAATGAAGCTTAAAAATCCAGAAAGTCTTTAATTATACTTTATCGTATCAAATTCTTTTATCAGGCCAGTGATGTTACTTTTGCCTGAACCTGTGGTTGGTATTTCAACACCTCTTGGCCAGGACTATCACTTTTTAGAACAGGCATGAGAACTGCAATAGAAAGCCCATTGTAGTAACCTTGGATGAACTGATCGTAGAACTGAGGCTCAAGGGCTCCCACTGCCATGTACTTCCCGTCTGCAGTACAGTACGTGTCGTAGAAGGGAGCCCCGCTGTCCAGCAGGTTCTCACCCCGCGGCCGGTTCCATAGGCCAAGGTTCCGAGACTTCCACATGAAGGATCCCAAGTAGGCAGTTCCTTCCACCTGGACACAAGCACATCGAGCGGATGACCTTCACAACCTCCATGCGTCTGATCCCAGGGCCCTACATCCCAGGTGAGCTTGCATTCTCAAATCTCAAAAGAAATTTGTGCAATCAACAGAATTAATACTTACTTAATAGTTACACAATGATACATTTAGATCCGATTAGACATTATAATAAAATTATACAGATATTAATAAAAATATGCACCTTTTTCAAAGACTGGTTTTATCCATGTCTGGTGCTGGTCACACAGAGGCACATATGCACAGTAATGGACTTCCCATTTTTCCACATGCACGCTCATGAAAACTGTGCATGAGCAGACTCCACACTGCTGAGCAGTGCAGGGGGCCCAGTGCAGACTGTGCATGCCAACATACGAGCCTCTAACAGCACACCTCCATGGTGTTTCCAATCAAGTGAGTGGAGAATGCATGTCAGCATACATCACACCACAACCGCACAGAGCTGAAAGCACGAACCATGCTGGCGTCTATGATCTGGCCCCGGCCTGATCTGCTTCTCTCCAGCAGGGCCATAACGATCCCCAAGGCGCACATGAGACCTCCTCCCGCAAAGTCTGCCAGCAGGTTGAGCGGCGCGTAAGGCTTCTCCGAGCTGCGACCCAGCATTGACAGCAGCCCTGCCAGGGCGAGAGCCACACAGAGCAAGAACAGCACGGTGCCCGCCGTGTGACACACCACCCATCACAAGTTCATTTGACAAATGCACATTTGAAGCTTGTGTGGAGATGAAGGGAAAGGAAAAACTGAAACTACTACTACTAAAACAAAAAGTTTCATAAATTTTAAAAACTGCAGTAATACCTGTCAAATACCCATCAAACTAACAGGGAATGGAATCAAGGAACGGCTGCTAAACAGTACAAAATGCTGTTGCAAGGTGACATTTTAAAACTCTGTTGTAAGATCAAAGTTTAAAACACTGCTGTAAGGTGAAAGTTTAAAAAGCAGTTGTAAGGTGAAAGCTTGCACACATTTCTTTAGTACTGGCCAACTGCTAAACAGAGATATAAGCACTGAACGGTGACTTGAACCTTCTCACATGCATCAGATAAAGAAAGAGTGGGAGTGAAACACAAATAATGCTCAGAAAGAGGGAGAATAAATAAGAACATTACAGTTTAATAGCATTTGTAGGACCTGACATTAACTTGGGGACATGAAAAGTTGATACAGATACTTAAGCACACGTTTTCACTCATATTTCAAATTTTAAACTGGCTTGGGCTTCAGAATGAACAAATTAATAAACTGTTTAGTTCATAAATAATTTTGACTACAGTTTACTTTTTATAGCACATATAAAACAACTAAGTATTAAGTAATTATTGCTGTTTTAATACTGTTTAAATATTAAATTATGATATAAATGATGATATATGATGATGGTTTCAAACTGGTATACATAATGTTTTAACTGGTGTAACACATCCAATTAGCACCAGAAGACTTTAAGGGAACTATACATGAACTCCATAAGGAGTATTCATTCCGATATGGTCTTAATGACTTAGTTTCCCAGCATACAGAATGTATTAACATCAAAATAGCCTGAATATAAAGCTGACTGTTATCATCCTACAGGAATTATCTTGAATGTTCAGTTTATTCACAACCATAATTCAAATAGCTCTAAGGGTCTTACATAATCTGCAAAAACGTGTGTTGAACAAGTTATGGTTACATAAATGTAATCAGACAAAAACATGCGCAAGATTTTAAAACTGTGAAAATGTGTGCTGTGACTTGAATGATTCCTCTCCTACAATTTTTGAGTGAATTTGGATAAAGACAATTATACAAATACTGGTTTAAAGCACTAAATAAAAAAAAAAAAAACACAACATGTTAACCAAAAGATCACCAAAGACAACAACTGAAAGTTTTTTTTTTTTCCATCTTTTTATCAATTATTTACTTAGAAACATTTTCCTAAACACTTTTCTTCAATCAATTACAACCACTATGAAGTGTAAGGACTGAGTACAACGGGAGGCAGGTACCTGACATGGCCAGGAAGTTTATATCATGCCCTGCAGTCCTGGCGAGACAGCCAGTCTGACCATAGCCCGTGAGACGGGCATAAACCATCCGTGGATTCTCCCTCAGAAGCACCTCGGGGCCTAAGCCCATTTTCTCCATCACCCCTTCAACACACAACAGACAACAGCAAAGCAGAGTAGACTTTACAGCAAGAACTGCAAAATGAGTAAAGCCCTGAAGGTCATGACAGAAAATGACTGCACTCAGGAAAAGCAACTGCTATTCCAGTAAGTAGCAAAATATGAGGGAGGCCATTTTAAATGTTAGATAATTAACATTAGCAATCTAAATCTATAAATACAGCCAATATATCTACGGTTTCTTTTATTTACCAACCAAATGGCAAATACATCTTTATTCGGCAAGATCATCCTGAAAATGTTGAGAATGCAATGCATTTATATCAAACCTCCAGACATAGCTAGTGGAATGTCCATTAATACCATACTGCAGTCATCTGTTTGACATCATTTATTTAATACCTAGTTAAAAATTTAACATTTTTAAAGAACTCAAATGAGTTTACTCAAACTGACCTTTACGAAAAGGTTCGAGAACCACATCTGACTGAGAGCACAATTTTTTCAGAACTGCTACCCCCTCAGGACTCTTCAGGTTCACGATCACAGACTTTTTGCCTCTTGCTTGAGTATCAACTGTCATTGCAACCTTTGCTCGATCCACACGGATCACCTTGGCCCCAAAGTCTGCCAGTATCATTCCACAGAATGGTGCAGGAGCTAGCCCAGCTAACTCTATTACACGCACTCCTGCTAATGCCATCATGGAACCTGTTAAAACAAACAAACAAACAAACAAACAAAATATATATATATATATATATATATATATATACACACACACACACGTACATTCACACTATCTCACTATCTATAGGTGTAACTACACACATTAGGTTCTCGTCATAGTTTGGACACCATGGTTCGGTACGAACCTAGGATTTTTTTATTTTGTATATTACATAGTATATGTATATACACACATGCACATTATGAGGATAAAACATTTAAAACAAACTCCGTAATTCCCTGCAATACAATACAAACTACAAGTCTGCCTGATAAATGCTTAGATCGCTAAATTTGTGCAAATTGCTAGCTAGCTAGTAAATAAGTTCATCTAAGTTTCTGTTGCTATATTAAGAAAACCTTATGTGGTGGTACAATATGCAATGTAAGTCTACAGTTATCATTATGAACTATCTAGCTAGTTAGATAACTCACCTAATTTTGCTGTCTAGCGAGATAGTTCAAAGCTCAGTCAAACTAGGTTGATACTAAATATTCAATATTCCGTAATTACATTTTGTAAATCATGGTGGAACAGAGATCAAACTATAGTCATTAATTTTGTCAAAATGCCCGATCTTACACTAATCAAAACATAGCCGAAATCGCTACAGGAAGCGCCGAAGACGACATGGGACCGTCTATAAAATGCTGACACTAAAGAGGTAAAACATTCACAGAGATTAGGAGGCTATTGATGTTAGTTATATAGGCTTGAAACCTGCTAAACAGAGATTATGTGAAAATTAATAACTAACCTTAACAACTTCCTCAAATGTAATGAATGGATATTTTTAGCACGTTAGACGTTATAAACAGGCATATAGTGAATTTCTAACTAATAAATTACTATGTGACACACCCATATAACATAGATCTAAAATCATTTGTAATGTACAAAGAAACACCTGATAAAAATACATCTTTTAAATATGCCTCTCCTGAATTTTAATGAAATTGTTTCAAATAAAATATAGCTACTGTGTCATCAATATGACATACAGATCTTAAATCACTTGTGTGCAGACACACATCTGATGAACACTACTTTTAGTTTGGTTGAACTTGAATGAATTATTTTTTTATTTTTGTAAACACCTTTTGCAAACAACATTTGCACAGTACTGTACGTTTGTCATTCAGTCTTAAGCCACAAGCATGTGTGGTACTGTGGTAGAGCCAGAGTGGGCCAGTCCCAAACAAGAAGGACCATAAAGTGCAGAGGACCAGTCTGGACCACAAGACTAGCGGCTGGGAGAGGCTTGAGGAGATGCTCGGTGATGGAGGCCGACTGAGCAGGAGAGTGGGACCCCTGGAGGAGCAGGGGATGGAGAGGCTGGTGGAGTGACACCAAAAAGTTCAAGACATTGGGATCGAGTCGACCATGATGCCTGATCATTTAGATCACAGGAGTGCTCAACTCTACTCCAAAAGATCCACAGGGTGTAGTACCATCATAGCTGTCACAGTATTCAGATGGATGTTGTATCAACTTTATATCAGATCAACTGTATATCAAAAGAATGTCGGATTAGGTCTGAAACTAAACTCTGTAGAGTAGATTATCATAAACAGCCAGATTTTTCAAAACATTTCCGAATGTTTTTTTCGAATAACAGTTGTAATAGTGTTATGTATTAATAAAATAAAAAGTGGTTGTAGATCAGTATGTCATATTAATAGTGTAAAAAGTTATTACATTAAATTTTCTTGGTTATTTGATTATAAAAAATCACTACCTGCATGTTTATATGTCATATCGAAGTCTTAAAACGGTCTTCATATCGGTGTGAATGTTTTACGTTTTTCAAACAGTATCCATCAATTTATAGACGATCCTTTACCGTCATAAGCAAACGCTACTGTCCCTATTGGTCAATGTAATCGGCGAAATACGAACAATGTTAACAAAATAACGATTGTAGTTTGTTTTCTGTTCCACCTCGATTTAAAATATGTAATTAAAGATCTTTTAGGACGCTATTTGTACGCAGTGTGATGTGCGAAATGCCAATATTCGACCTGTTTATTTTTATTCAGGTCACAGTTCGTTTGACCTAGCCAAAGTAATAGCTGATAAATGTACGACTAAAATACAATAACCCAGCATGCGTTTTAAGCTTACTGAGCAGACAACCATAAAAATATATACAAAATAATCAGGATAATGTGTAAAATATAACTAACGTAGCTTCTACCTTTAAAAAGCACACACCAAAGTGTCCAAAGCAGTCGCCTGTGACGTCGGTCACGCAATGACTTGTGGGGTTTGTATTCTGCTGTACTGTAACCTGTCTGAACTGTGTTCTTTCATTGGGTAGTACGACTTGTCTGGTTACGGCTGCTAGATTTAAATATTGTATACTTCTTACAAACTGATAAAGCATTCGTTTTTATTTCACAATTTCATAATCAGTGTCATTAGCTTATCATCAAAATGTTTTTTCTGCTATACTGAATCATCACTTGCTAATAAAATAATTGTCATTTTATAACTAACACTACAACAAACAGAAGTACTATTACTTTCTCGTGAGGAAAATATTGTTATTAAATATTGCTTATTATTAAATTCGTGTTCCTATTTGCTGCTTGCTATTTTAGTCAAAATGTTGGGATCATGCAAGGTTGAAAAGAGTCAGTTTCCCATCCTGTATTGTCCTTTATGTTTTCTGCTACATTGGATGCTAACACTTGAGAAACCCCATTCAAATACTGGAAAATGTAACATAATTAACATCTCCCAACAGTCAAAAATCTTAACTCAATGTAGCAAGTTAGTTTAGCCATATGGAGACATTACTTATCTTTCATGAGACTTCCAGCTGTAAATGTGTAAAAGCAATCAAACTAAACTTATACTCTCACAAAAGAGTACTGCTTTTCTCTTTTCCCTCACACTGCAGCATGAAAGACATTTGATTGCTTCATAGATGAAGGGTAAGAGGCATGATTTGTTTCTTCAGTGGACTAATAAGCAGGAGAAGCGCTCTCAAAAGAACAGACACAAGCAGCCATGTTTCTGACGTGAGGAGTTAAGGGGGCAGGACAGGAGTTAAGGCTTAAGGTCTTAAGAGTTAGGTACAACTCATAACTCATTTTGACACACATTTTCTACAGAGAAAGAACCAGTTGATCTATTAAAACCCTGGATGATGTTAGAAAGGTTTCCGGTATAAAAGTAGATACCATTTGCTTACACGCCTTACAGAAAACAAAAAATAATACAGACAACTTGCATCCATAAAAGATTATAAACAACCACAGCGTGGTTGTAGTATAGCCTAGTGAAAAGAGCATAAGAGAGTAGTGCCCTTTAACACAGTGAGACATGACACCCAGCACAGAGAGCAGACAATAAATGCCAGGGAAATATTCATATCTGGTATGAGCAAATCTGCACATATACCATCCACATTCCACCAGAGTGCTGTTCTGCAAAAGATTTAATCCCAGTATGTTTTAGGGTCGGAATTATAGCTCACCCTATGATTTGATCATTCCCTTTGTCTGCTTTTGGAAGTCTGCGTTCTAACATGATTAAATGACAGCAGGTCATAGATGCCCCTTACATGCCCTCAAGGTGAGGATTTAAAACCACACCAACACCAGTCTACAGCAAGATTTCATTAGTCCTCCTACCTGCTGAAACTTAGCATGCATCATCATATGAATTCTTGCTCCAGACCAAGACCCAAAACCAACTCCCAGCATGCATTTAGGAGCCAGTACATCCCTGGTCTCATATTTCTGTGGATTGCAGTGGTCTTAGAAGCATCCAAGCATCATGCAAATGAGTCTGGGTATGAGGAGTAGGACAAGGATGCTGTCGTGATCTTGTCTCAGGAATGACTCAGGCATAAAGGAAGTGAGCATGCAACATATAGGCAACAAACGTGCTTAACACATACTTCATGTATGTTCCATAGATAACTGCAGAGACAATAGTACAAAAGAAGAAGACTGTAACGGCATTGATATAAGGTGTTCTAACAGCTCAACAATATGTGACAGGAATGTGGTTGGGTGGATTTGGTTGAGTGGAGGGGATTACAAAATGGTAGTTAACCTTTACTCAAGTAAACAAAATTAACCACTGCCAAATAACTTCACAAAAATAATATTTGATTTTGCAGTGCTCAGAGCCAGAGGCAATGAAAGAATGAAGAATTTCAAATAAAGAAAACGAACACTGATTCTCATTTCCTCTCTCTCTTGATCTTCAAAGGCTGCTTTCTATCCCAGGAGTCATGAACATACCAGCGTACCAACTTCCAACTGCCCTCTTTTAGTCATTACTTATACTTCATAGCAGAATCAAATAAGTAATTCAGTCAACAATTCTGTCAGGAATTCAGTCAGTAATTCCATAATGAAACAATTTACATATTAGGTGAAATGGATTCAAACCTTGTTATGCAGGTTATAACCACATAGTTATGCATTAACAGACATTAAATACAGGAAGGGTCAGAAAGGCAGGCAGATTTCTTAGAAAGTGTTAGAAGTGTTGATAAAAAAAGAAAAGCTTCTTCTTTCTTGACTTCAATAAGGCCTGACATTTCCAAAATAATCTCTCTAGCATGCTTCATCTCTATCTCCATGTCTGATGTCTTCCAATCAATAGATTTTTTATTTTTTGCTAAACAATGAAGTTATTAAAAATGTCATGGAGCGCCAGTCACCCAGACAACGGGATACGCCCACTCATATACCACACCCACCTTTAATGAGATCATCATCACCCACTTATTAGTTACAACTGTTTCTCATTATCCAAACATGCTCTTACCGCCTTTTTAAGCTCACAAGTCACGCCAGTCTCTGCTGCACATTCGCCCTGCAAAGGAACGCGAGTAACCTTGAAGATGTGTTTGTTTTCACTTTAAGCTGCAACTTTGTTTTTTGGTTCTGTTTGGCTTTCTGAGTTGCTTTGGCTTATTCTGTTCGCTATGGAGAATAAAAGTCCTTCAACTCCAGTTCTTTTAGTAAGATTACATAAGCCTTCAGAAGAATATTTGTTAAAGTTGCCAAATGAGACATTTCCGAAACTTTCATAAAATCTGTAAAGACAAGAACATTTGTTTAAATTTACATTGCTCTGAAAAATGGTTTGCTCCCTGCACAAGCTCCTGTACATGTGCACATTTCAACACTGAATAATATTACATATTATATCAAGGCCTAATAATGAATAAAAGGGATCCTGAAGGAACAAAAATACTGATGTGCAAGAAAAGATATTCAACAACCAATGAAAATGTATATATAGATATTCAAAACTGCATGAAAAAGTGAATGCTCCTTGCGTTCAATATCTGTTTATACCCCATTAGCAGTAATGACTGCAACCAAATACCTTTTGTAGTTGTTAATAGTGCCTCATACTGCTATGGTGGAAATTTGGCCCACTCCTTTTTTCAAAACTACCTTAACTAGGTCCTTCCAAAAATGTAAGCTTTGTGGGATAAACTTGCGTGTTTTGGATCGCTAACTGCACTTGGCTTCAGCTCACCAACAGATGACCTGACATTCTCTTGAGAAGAGTTCAGAGTTCAGAGCAGAATTCAGAGTTCTCTCAGTGACATCAATTTGTTCACAGCATCCCTGAAACACCACACTACCACCACCATGCTACCCAGTACATATGGATGTTCTTTGAGAAGTACTGTGACATAAAAAGTGCCATACTGGCCAGAAACCTTCACTTCAGATGTAATCTGGCCATCTAACACATTGTTCCAGAACTCAGGAGAATCATTAGATGTGTCTAGATAAACTTGAGGCAAACATTTATCTTATCATTGGTGAGCAATGATTTCCACTGTGCTATTCCGCCATTGATCCTATTCTTGTCCAGTGTTTTCCTGATGGTTGAGTCATAAACACTGACCTTAGCTGAGGTGAGAGAGGCTGGCTGAAGGGAGGAGTTCTGAAGTAATGTGTTGTTCACTTAGGACCAGTCCTTACTCAGCTTTTCCAGATTTTCATATATGTAAGTGTCATCCCACGTGCCACGGTCATTCCTGTGTCTAAAACATTCCAAGAAAAAACATTTCAGATCTATTGCTCTTAAAGCAACACCTAGTCTAGAAAGATGTTTTATCTCAAGTTAATAAATACATGGAAACTGCAGCTTCCCACTCAAATTAAGGTATTAACTGAGCATTAGCATACATTAGCATACTAAATAAGTCACTGCTTAGATGAACTATCATGGTGTAAATTGTATGATGTGAAAATACATTGCAGATTGTTATATAAGGAATGGATAAACAGTCTATTGCTGTTTTTTGTACCAGTATCTATGCATTGTGATTGATTCACTGTGTCCATCTTTCACAAGCCACTAAATAGGTTTCAAAGGGGTTATCATGTGAAATCAGATTCATACTTCCCTTTTGTGAGGTGTTAATTGTATATTGTGGTGTTCATTGTAGTTTTTGTTACATGAGAAATGGACAACAGATGGTGAATGTGGTCTTAAATTCATACTGTGTTCTATTACCATCATGAACTACCAACGTACACATTAGTGTTTGTGATTTTTGCCAGTACAAGGACATTTTCCATTTTATGTTAATGAAGAGGACAATAAAATATTTCTGATTTCTGATTTTAGACATTTTTTTTGTCAAACAGACAAAGACGGACGCTTAGCGCTTGACAAAGTCCGACAAACAAGGGGTGACATACACACGCTTAAATACACACAACCTTGACGAGACACAGGTGATACAGATAACAATGAAAAGGCAGACATTCACACGCCACGCCCACGCATCGACACACATACCTACATGGCACACGAGACGGACACACCTACATACATGGACACACCCACACGAACACGGGACAAGGGAGGAGGCGAAGGCGCACGCTGTGACAGATGACTCTGAATCATGTAGTGTATTAATTAAAAAATAATAATTAAAAGAACGTATGAGAAAGAGTGGCAATGAGTGATTGACAAGCTGTGTCAGACTGCTTTGATCTTCAGTGAAGGTTATGAACTTTTCTATAGATCAGGGAGATCCTGTTCAGCAGCTTTGAAGGAATCTTATAAAGATGGACAATTGGGAGATGGAGTATAATTGGGAGATGGAGTATAATTGGGAGATGGAGTATAATTGGGAGATGGAGAATATAGATTATTACCATGGCAGCCATATACAGACTGCTTTAATACACAGATGTACTTTTCACACACGCACAAACACACACAGATATGATATGCCTGCTGGACCATGACTAACAAATCTGCTTTCCATGATCAGCTCCCTTCTCAAACAAAAAATATGTAACCATGCACAATGTAAGCTTTAAACAAATATGTGAAACATTTTGTTGAAAACCACACTAGTCTTTAATGCAGGAATAACCTTATTTGAAGATCAAGTTAGCACCTACTTCTCCTTTCCAGCACCTTCTCAGCATGGCTTCTAAGCAGTTAGAAGTAATAACTCCTTTGTTCAACAAAGAACACTGAGATGTCAGAGTTTTACCACTACATGCACTGTCAACATATGTAGCTTTCTTGTAAAGTCAATGTCACATCTGTGTTCCACTTTAACATGATGGATTAAGAGCAAGGAAATGAACCAAATAATGTCTTTTACACTGACCATAACTGACATCCTCATCTCAACACCATTATCTTAGCATGGATAAGATGTACTGGAAATCATACTGTTATGGAGATGTACATTTTGGAGAGAGAAAAAAAAATCAATGGCAATTTTACCACTTTGATATGAAAAAGAATTTTCATTTAGAAAAGGCATGAAGCGTTTAAACCAATTATGGACATTTGTGCACCCAGTGAAGAGTAAAACGGGCCACTCATGTAAGAATGGCCACCCAAAGAGTGATCAAATTCATTCCCTGCTGAAGCACTAGTCTGTTTTCCTCACAGATAAGAGCTTGGTGATTGAAGGCTTTGGTATGACTGCAATGAAAAAAGAGAGCAATACACAAATCACACATTCTTCCTGTGGGTTGTTCTTCACATTCACTGCAAGTATTGCTTTTTTGCGTGGTAAAATGAATTCCAGCACTTCCAAATACTAGAGTTGTAGATTTTTATATCATTACTATATCATTACCCCTCCAAGCAGTTTATTAAAATGTTTTCTTAAGTACAAATGGGTATTAACAAAAAAGGTGGATCATAGGAGTGTAGAGAATAATAATGTAAAAGAAAGATTTTGGGTGAAGGCATTAAACAACAAACTAAAATTTATGGGTAAAACCAGACTCTGTAAAGGAAAAATTGTCCCTTTTACACTGCAGTTCATGTACGTGGAAAGCACAAATCTGCTTTAACAATCAAACATCAGATTAATTTTGATCACCAACCAGACATTTTAAAAATAAAATGTCAGATTCAATCTATTAATTCATGTCACAGAAGACAGTTGATTTTTTTTTATTTACAATACATTGACTTGAATGTACACAAAATATTGTTTTATTAAGGACACATCAGTGCTTGAACGAAGAGCGCACTCTTTGAAATCACTTTAATAATATAGAAATGGTGAACAAGACAATAACAAGAAAATTCTAGAAAATAATAGAAAATTCTTTACGCAAATGTAAATGCTCTGGTCAGAGTTCAGGGTTTACATTCTTTGTTTAAAGCCAGGTCGGTCTGTGACAGCCAGTAATGTGGTCAGAAGGCCTGCACCCTCACTAAAACTGTTGAGGACAGTTTGTATAAACTTTGGTGCTTGTAAAACTATGATATCTGTGATATAAACCTGCACATGTATTAACGAACCTGCTGAGCTTGTTCCTCAGGTCCTGTTCCTTTAAGAATACCAACTCATCCCGCGTCCTCTTTTATGATAGCCACAATGCTACTGGTTAACTAAGGGCGTGGAAGTCCAACATTAAGTTACTTTTGGGAGAGAAAGCAATGCTAACATGAGACATTGAGAACATACTTACCAGTAATATATACGAATGGTTAAATGTTTTTTGCAAAAGTACTTAGATTGTTCTTATAATCTGTTAACTCCACCTTCCTTAGCAATAGTTTAGCCAATAGTTGATTAGGGGTGGTGATATGAGTGTTAAAGGCGGGGTGGGGGGAGGGTCAGTCTAAGAAAAGACCTTAGAGACACAGTCATGCTAAAGAATTTTACCTGTTAAATAGCTTTTTGACGTTCTAAATTTGGACAAACAATGGAATAGCATATAGAAGAGCATAGAATATATATATAACAATATATAACAATAACAATAGAATAACATAACCAAGATGTAAAGGCTGTATTGATCAGAAAACCCAAAACACCACAACACAAAGTTTGAATAAAAAAATGATCATATCTGATGCAAGATGATAGCAGTACCTAAAGAAGATGATAACACTTCCTAAAGAAGGCCAGGATTTTGTTTGTGCTCTGTGTAATCTAATGCTTTATTAGTCATGCCAGAAGCTATAGTTTTATGCTTGGTAAACATGTTAATCCACCACATCTAATAAGAAGGAAAAAGCCCTTTGTAAACTAAGGATAGGTTTAATGTTTGGGAATTCTGCTCCATAGAAAAACCCCATGTTGTTCCTCATTTCTGTTCATAGGGGTTTTCATTTCATCAGACAGAATAGGCTTTACCAAGACAGGATGACTGTTATGATTGGCAGTAGGAATCTAGAATAATTAATTACAACCTAATTATTTCTCAGAATTAGCTGTAGGTACACTAAGGTTTATTAATGTTCTCAGTTAAAAAATATATATTTCTTGAATCCAAAGTAAGATGGTGCATGTTTTTCTTGATTATTATTTTTGAGGTTCTGTTTTAAACAACCCTATTATTGTTTATCCTATTACTTAATGTGAAGTTCATACACACTGCAGCAAAGTTAGTACTATTTATGGTTAACTCTAGGTGGCAGTGTGTCCTTTATGTAAGAAGTCATGCCTTCATTCAGTGATATAATTAGACACCTTGCATACCTCATTTGTGTACAAATGCATTCATGTACATACATAAATCACATTACAGGCATTATATTATTATATTACATTGATATTTTTACAGCGGGTGAAATAAGTATTGAACACCACCAATTTTCTAAGTAAATATATTTCCAAAAGTGCTATTGACAAGAGATTCTCACCAGATGTAAATAGCAACACATCTAATCCACACATGCAAATAAATCAAACCATAGATGTCCATAAATTAAGTTATGTGTAATAATGAGAAATGACACAGGGAAAAAGTATTGAACATGCTTACTGAAATGTATTTAATACTTTGTTCAAAAGCCTCTACTGGTGATGATATCTTCAAGACACCTCCTGTATGTAGAAATGAGGCTCTTGGACAACTCTTCTGATAATTCTTTTCACTCCTCTGTCTGAAATCTTGCGGGGAGCACCCGGTTGTATCTGGATTATGGTCAAGTGATGTTCTTCCCACTTCCGGATTATGGTCCCAACAGTGCTCACTAGAACCTTAAGTAGTTTAGAAATTATTTTGTAACCAATGCCATCAGTATGTTTTACAACAATAAGGTTGTGAAGGTCTTGAGAGAACTCATTGGTTTTACCCATCATGACATGTTTCTTGGGTGGCACATTGGTAATGAGATGCCTTTATATAGGCCGTCAGTTGAATGTATATTAATATGTATATAATAGGCATTTTAATATGACATGATTTGATATGATTTGTGCTGCAGTGGCAGGACTGCTTTCTAATAACTGACATATTTCAGCTGGTGTCATGACATTTCATGGCTTTTTGCACCTATCTTTCTTCATGTGTTCAATACTTTTTCCCTGTGTAATTTTTCACTATTACACATAATTTATGGACATCTATGATTTGATTTCTTTGCATGTGTGAACTGGATGTAATGCTACCAACATTTGGTCAGAATTTCATGTCCACGGCACTTTTAGAAATATATTTACTTTGAAAACTGGTGACGTGTTCAATACTTAATTTCACCCAATGTATATATAGATGTTCTATTTTGGTCAAAACGTTTCCAAAGAAAAGACATTTCAGACAGAGGTCTTTCTGTATACATATATATATGCAGTAGACATCTAAAGTCTGTGTAAGGTTCAGAGCAGTCCTTATCCTTGTCTAGTTTTAATTATTTGCATAAATGACGTAACATGCGATTAAGCTCAGTGTAGCAGCTGCAAAGCAAGTCTGTACCACACATTAGTACTGACAGAGGTGTAGGATTCCTGACATGCTCTGATCAGTGTCATCTAACTATTTATGGCCCCAGTGAAACACGAGGTCGGCTGTGCTGATCACCTCGAACGGTTTCGGTCAGCATATGTGCACGTAGACTTCCAAGACTTAAGAGCAATAAAAACTCTTTGAAAACTGGCACTTCAAAGGTTTATCAGTTATGGCTGTGGTTAAATAACACTATAGGCTACGTCGTGTAGCAACATCATAATTAGAACACACAGAGTGGTAAAGGGGATGGAATGTTGTTTACCTCTCCAAGAGGGTCAAACGATCAAAATCCTACTCCAGTGGCCTTCAAAAAAGGAAATGTTGGTCTGGAAATTTCAGTTTGATGTATAAAGCCACTTTCCCCAGAATTTCAAGGGTAAGTGAACAACACCTAACGTACAAAAGGTTTTACATCAAAATTAATCGGATACCCAACGGTGAACCAAATACAAGTCAACTGAAGTGAAACTGAAGTGAACTGAATGGTTAACTGAACTGTGAACTGAACTGAAAATCTATGTACACTTCAAGTTTTTTTTGTCTTTGTGACAATATGAAGACCAGTGTCTGAAGCAACACTTTTGTTCCTGCTGCCAATATCAGGGTTTGGGAAAGAATATATGCACATTTGTAGGCAAATGTGTGACAAGAAAATATTTATTTGTGATAGGTTATATTTTCACAAAATGTTCTCTACAGAGTAACTAGTACATTTTTGTCAAAACAAAAGTGCTTTTTTTATCACAACTGAATGTCACTGCACAAAACATTATATTACAGAAGACAAGATAAAAGACTCTTTTTGTTCAGGACGTATCCAAAGTAATAAATAGATCAAAGGAATTTGTAAAATGATTTGGAACTGTTGGTCCTTCAACATTTGGACAAAAAGAATACAAGCAAAATGAAATGCAACAGCAATAACTTGACGTATTACGAAGCATATGCCACTGAAATTGCACTTTGCCCCTGAGGGTCTCAAGACTTCTCTCCATGAATATCTGTTTATGTGGCAGGAACAGTCTGCATGCCTTTGGAGCATTACTGAATGGCTGATCAATGGTAATATGAAGTAACATTTCTATTTATTCATTGAACGATTTGAAAGAAACCAGTTTATTATAAAGAAAGCAGTTTCTGTAGTCTTCTCAGTTGCCCATCAAATTGTAGTCTAATCACATGATATGACAATTTTCCAATAACACTACAACCGGTTCTACTGTTCGACACTACCTGCACTCAGGAACCTGCAAACGAGCAACGGGAAACTGGGTGGTTTCCATGCTGATGCTGTTTGATTTTAGAGTTAAACTAAATGTCCACCTTCCTGTTACTTACCTGGGAGTGCTGGCCCTGCTCTCCAGCCAGAGAGGTGGTTATCTCATAAAGACAGATCTACACAAGAGTGTACAAAGGATGCTGGAGGCCACAGCTCACAGGTCCATTTTAAAGTCCACTTTCAACAGCACACCTGAGGAGAACCGCTCGGCTGTTTTCCTTTGTGCCTTGGGATTTGTTTATCGTCCTGTCTGGCAGGATCAAGCCTTGTAGTCCAGCTACACACAGCCCTGGAGACACATCAGTACACACATCTGGGCTGTTACCACAGCATGACGCTGCACGTGTACAGCTGCAGTGCCGATCCTGATCACCTGTTGTGATTGCAATTATGCTTTATTGTAATTCAAAAGGGATGCACACTTCAAAACATGCGTCAGAACCACGCTAAGCCATAAAGCACACATGTGAGCGTGCTGCTTCCAAAAAACAGACAGCAAGAGCAGGTGTGGCACACTCAGAATCTGTGCTGAACACTCCTGCTTATTATTAGGAACACTGGACTGTGATATAGCCAGTATTCTAAAGGAAGGAAATCTAACTGTGGCCCTTGGCAAAGAGCCAGCGGCAGAGGTAAAAAGACTGCTAATAACAATATACATGTAATTGCATAAGACAATTATACTGTATTTGGTTCTTGTTCAATTACAATAGAAGTAAATCTCCTGTACAAATAACATGTTTCTGAAAGATTTAAATTTTCCCACTGACACATTTCTTACTCCCAGAAAATGGATGTTTCAGTGAGTGTAACACATTCAGTCATTCATATATAACTGCTGCTACATTGAATGGCTGACTGTCAAATCCTCTTATATCCTCATAAAGTAAACAAGCATTGTGTGAACGGTTAAAGCTTAACCAAGCTTTGTAGAGATTTCCATCTTTAGGCTGGGACTTCGCTGCTGTTTACTTGCATGATTTATCATACATTTAGCAATTATACTTGCTACTGTTGAGTCTAGCAGAACAGCTGTACTAGAAGAAGGTAGCATTAACAGATATTTCAATCAAATCTATTACAGCCCTGTTGTTAAGAGCAGAAGACTGAGCTACTGTTATTACTGTTGTTGCTGAGAAAACCACGAGAGAGTGGGAAAACTGGTCAAAAGTTTCTACTGAGATAGCTAGATATTTAGTATCATTTGACTTTCAGTAGACAGTCCAGCTATGAGCAATGCACAAATAACACACATCAACCCAGACGTGCTTTATGGAAGCTTTAAGCACACATTCCCTTTTACAGCTTCCAAGAGTGACTTGGTGCTTTTGATACACCTCACTGAGGATCGCATTCATTGTCCATTTAAGGAGTGGAAACAGTGTACCATCCACTTTATCTGACAGATGAATCCCAACTCAGCTTATGAGATGACAAAATCTGAAGACTTCCCCCAACATGAGTAGCACACATAGCATTGTAGCATTTTTTTAATCTAAAAGCATCAATTACTAATGTGTTTAGTCATGCTACGGCTTGAGTATTTTAAGTCTAATATCTGGATCAATAACTGGGTCATTTCCATCATAGGTTAATACCTTGCTCCGAACAATCATATCAAGTATACTATTAACACTGCATGGGTTGGTCAAAAATGAGCAAATATATATGACCACAAGGACATGAATGGATTTAGGGATCTTGAGGATACTCACTTTATACAGTATTTGTATCAGATGTGTCTGTAGGGCCTGATGAAGCTTCGTTTGGGTTCAGTGTATTAAGCCTCTCCACTTCATCCTTTTTATCATTTTTTCTCTTTTTTCCACATAATTTCATTCTGCTCCTGAAAAAAGAGAAAGTACAAAAGTATCCTTCATTATTTAGTTAGTGCAGAGTGCAGTCAATAAAATCATATCAACTGATCAAGTCATTTTATAACAACCAAGAACCTTCAAAGCACCTTCTACACCTTCTACCTGTGTGATCAGAGCACAGTGCCTGGTTCAGTTTTACTGTCTGGTAAATGCTAAATTGCTTCACTCCTGTCCTTTTTCAGTCTGAGACATTACTGTACAGTACAAATAATTGTAACATTATGAATTGCTGAATAGAGAAAATATAGGGAAGCTTCCAAAAACAGAAAGATCAGTCTACAGCACTAAACTACCTCATAAAAAAACCTTGTGTAATCTGATTACATTCCAGTCCCTAGTTCCAGTCCCACAACTCACTGGAATGTGGATAAAAAATGTGCATAGAAAGGTGCTGAAGGGTGTATTTCTTTTTAAGCATATCAACGCATGGACAAAATTAGATCAAGACTAGAAATGGTAATATACTTATAGAATGGTACTATGTATTTTCATGGGAAAAAGTTTGTTGTGTCTGTCACTCACTGTACACAGAGGCATGTGAAGACAATAACAAGAAGGAGAAAGACCAGTCCAGCTATAACACCAGCAATAACTATTTGCTTCCGGTCTCCCACAAGCAAGCCAAGGTCTAGATATTCACATCTTGAACCAATATATGCACTTTCACATCTGTGTGAAAACCAGACAATTAAACACCATGAATGAGATCAGAAGTCAAAACAAGATTAGCACTGTTCTATATGGTAGGCATGGTAACAGGACGATAATAAACAAGCAGCATGGAATAATGCTATAGTATCTCATATTTAATTTCAGTTGTAATGAAAAACCACAATATTTACAACAGGCTTCAGGAGATCAGCAAAGCAATATAACCAAGTACTCATGAGAGACTTGCTTTAACTTGAATTCAGGTTCAAGCCAGCCCTGTTGCCTGGAATGGGACAGGCAGATCAAAGGCAAACCTGCAGGCAGGAGTGTTCTGTTCCTGCACAAAGTGACAGGTCCCATGGATGCAGAAGTGTGCATACTCCTGAGGACACTTGGAAAAGTGGCCACTCCATCTGTGACTGTCCTTCTCATCTATTCAAGACAGAAATAATCGCACACACTGGTGTGAAAGCTGCATTAGCCGCACACGGGAGAAGCAGAACGTACATTTGAATGCGTATGAATGCAAAGTCCAAAGACTTTCATTTCCACTGCTCCACATTTCTACACCAGGAGAGACGTTAGTGGAACAGAAAGATAATCAGAATCTTTACTACAGCTTTGCTACTCAAACTGAAAAGGCACCTTGAACAAAGGAAAAATAACCAGTGGAAGTCTTTCTACCTTCGTCAAAATGGACATTTTTTTGTGTTACTGTACAAAGCTTAAGGCTACTGTGGCTAAAGGGGTGAGGCAACAAACCTGATGCATGTCAGCTACCCTCTGAAACTTGAAGCCCTGATGCCTTCAGAATCACTTACAAGTTGAATGGAGTAGGATTTGGTTACTACTCCCAAGCATGTGTAACATGATATTCTCGCTCAGCGTCAGGGGTTTACCTCTCAGTATGGATGCTTTGAAGTGTTCTTAATGAGGAATCCTTTGCCAATCTAAAAAAATCTTTCCGTTTATCTCATTTATAAGGCAATGGTATGTTTACAGTGCACAGTCATATGTACAGGTGTGCATAAAATGAGCCTTTCCTTTCTGCCTGACATCAGGCTTCTTTAAAATCAGGTGGACTCTACAGGACACACACTGTTTATGACTAGCCACATAATCATGAAAATTCAATGGAACCACAAAAAACATTTAAAACCACCTACATGAAACATGTGGACTAAGATGGTTTACAGAACAACGACAGAATATTTTTTTACCATTATCTTTTAAATTCCTCGTTAATATTTTCTCAGTGTGTTCTATGACAGCTGACAATATTTACACAATGGCTTCATTCACAAGGGTAGAGATATTGTTTTACTTTAAACTTGTCTTATTGGTTCATGACAGATAATTGGAAATGAATGCAAAGGGAGGTGCAAGCCCGAATTATTTACCTGCGCAGTTGCTGCTGTTGTCATGGGGACCACAGGACACAGTCTTATTTGCTGTGTCCTTTGTAGCATTCCATTGAGCCTGTGAATATTTGCATAGGGCAACAACTACAGGCAGAAAGCAAACATTATCACAGGTGACACACATCTCCAATGCACCAATTCATACCAACTATGAAGCATCTGTTCTCTTAAAATGAATAAAGCACAAGATACATTCCGGAATGTCCTGAACTATCCATGCTGTGTCTGGTCGTAGGCCTTTATAACAATTCTTAAACAAGACTTTGGTTTCCAACAAACATCTTAGCCTCTGGATAAAATCTTTTAACATTAACTGCTCTTTCAATATACCTATTTAAAAAAAAAATCTTAGGCAACCTGAATAAGCTAGAGTATGAAAAAATGAAAGTTTCCTAAGAAGACGTTCAGTATTCTGACAAACATACTTACGCGCCTTACCACTCCCTCCTAGTGTCATTCATATGAAAGAAATAGCAGAGACTTCCTAATGCATACTTGACAAAGTGGTTGCTTTGGGGACGATTGTGATTTCTTCAAATTTTATAATACAATACAGTTTAAGCCACTTTTTCATGGCAACTAATGTTTCTGATTACTCTCGCTGAGGCGGAACGATTCTTACCTGTAAATATCGAAAACATTAATTTGTGTGTCTTGTCCATTGGTCAGTTACTACGGCTCCAAATCAATAGTTCATTCTCGAGATCATTTCTTCATACAGTCGCCGCAGGCTACTGCACTGTCTTTATCAGTGTACATCCAGAATCTTATATTTGTTTGTTTGCACCTATAGCACGACTAAGCAAGTGCGTAGTTACATCCACATTACATGGTTGACTTGTTTTCCTTAGTTTAGTTAGCTAGTCTACAGCATGCCAGTTTCAGGTTGGTTTACCGATCCAAGGGGGCGGTACCGATGGTTTCTTTCCGCCTACCCGAATGTGAACGGTCAGACTACGCGAATGATTTATTAATAACCGTAACAACAACAACGACAGTAACCGCAACAACATCAACAGCAAACTGTTGAACTCTTTTAAATAACACATAGGCACATAATATAGTAGGCTGTCGTAGTCTTAAAGAGGGTTTCACTGACTCCATCTGGCCTTATATGCAAAGCACAGCACTGTACTTTTCAATCATAAAAAATACAAGCTTAATTAAGGCATATAATTAATCTGTTTATTTTTATTTTCCAATTGCATACACATAGCCAACGTAGTTCACGCAATAACTCATAATATCTGCACGAAGAATACAGTAGTTTTAAAATCACAAAACACGAGGTTTAATTGTCTCAAGGTGCATGACACAACGAATACATTATGTGACCCTGATTTTGCAGTGTGTATGCTACATCTGAAAACTCGCGGTGCACTAGCCAGAAAGTCCAAAGTTTGCCGAGAGCCGCGGTTCGTTCTGGACACGCCAACCAGTTCAGAGTGTAAGTTTGTGTTCGTTGGCCGGCTAGCCTTCTCCCGTGAGACTGATGAGATGTTTGGCTGGCACAGTCTCCAAGAGCATGCTCTCCAACCCTTTACACAAGCCAGGCATTATCGAGGACCACGACAAACAACGAGCCCTTCAGCCTGGGCCATCCCAAAGTTAGCACTGACCACTGCATTCAACCAGGCGAAAACATCCACTCAGACTGTAGCGTCACATTAATGGATGGAAATAAAGATTCCTGGTCATCAGCAAGATGATCAGTAAGTTCATTCTGATAATATGAATTCGCCTTATATTAACTCAGTGTAAATGTATTTGACGTCAAAAATCAAATATCCTTATTCGCATCAAAATTGAGGACTGGATAATGTCGAAAATGTATATTCTGAACAGGATATTACTCCGTATATAACACAAAATAAATCATCCATGTAAATTATTTAGATGTATAATAAGTAACACAATGACCACACATCATGCCAGTATCAAATAAATCATTGTGTTTGCATAACCTTGAACACAGTTTTCATTTGAATAACGATTAAATGTAGTCGCCTGCATCATGAACATTTATAATGACTTATCAGCGAAAGAACTTTTAGGAGAATGTTCAACATGTAAACATCGCCCCCTTGTGGACTATTTTCAGTTCAATAAAAAAATAGGATAAGAGAAGCTTAGGTTATGTAAACCCATTTATTTAAAAGAGCAATAACTTCGATTTTATTTAGTATTTCTTTTAGTTCTTAGATTATTCTTATTTTGCAACTCCATTGGTAATGTGTTCTATTTTAATCTGTTGTATTTCATTTTATTTTATATTTAAATAGTTTCAATTATCTGTGTATCCTTTTCTCATGGAAATGATACATCTTTGTTATAAATATGCTTTATTATTTAATTCTGACCATAATTTAATTCAGACTTTGAATTGCCACTGTATATGAAAAGTGCTATGTAAATAAAGCTGTCTTGCTTTGCTTTGATAGTCTGTAATGTTGGCTTGATTAGATACTTTCTAACACATTCACTGAACTTTGATAATGGATATATTAGTCATAAGTTTTTAAAAGTCACAGAACAAGAATTTCTTAAAGCTCTCATATCTCCATGTAGTCCTGACAACAGTCTACTTCAAATGGTACCTTGCAATTATCACACTAAAATAGCAAATCTCTCGAGTCCGATTCACATTCTGGAGACTAATTTTAGAAAGCGTTAGTGTTCTCACTATGTTCTGGGACTTTCAGGCCTGCTGGAATTAGCACAACATACGGTCCCTCTACATGCAGAGCAGTTTAATCTACACAATCAAATCAAAATCACTTGTTAACAAACTCGTTAAGAAGTGACCACAAACCACCTTTCAAACCACCATATGTTTTAGCAGTTTATATATGTTTATGTTGCTGCAGTAATTAAAAAATGTTACAGTTAATGTTAAATTAAAAAAAAAACTGTAACATTAGCTTAATTTATTACTACACAATACGTTTCTAAATATAAGCACTTACATACAAAATATCTTTCAAATTTGAGCCATTTTGTAAAAATATAGTTTTAATACAAAATTTCCCTTTCCTGTTCAAGTATTAAATTTGAAGCAATTGCTTTTTACTAAGGTTTGAATTATAAACAGCACAAATTTGGCTTTTGGACCTCTGGGACCTAAGCCTGACACCATGTTTGGTGTGCTTTGGCATGCCTGGTGGCCCCTGCTGGAGCAGAGCTGTCCCTGCTGGGAGGTGAGTGATGTCAGTATCCTCTCTAAGCCTGTCCCTTTCACTGTATTTAAGTGGTTCCACTCCAATTAGACACACATTTGGACAGTAGCATCAGTGTGTGTAGAAGATGGTATGTTCTTTATGAAGACTTTGTAGGTTTTAAAGAGGTTAGTTAGCACAAGCTAGGAATAGTTTAATGAGATCTGTGATACTTAAGGGCTGACTGGTATAGTGTTACAGCCTTGTGTAGTTAGTGTGAGTTAATTATTGTAGATAATTATTGTAGATAATTTACAATTGTGTTGAATAATTTACATGTTAATTTTGTGTAATGTTGCCCTGTCTACTTTTTTAAACAATTTAATCTGCCATTGAACAGTACTGATTATGACTAATATGATTCAGAAAACAAGTTGAATTTGGAAGTAACACTAATATACCATTCAGGCCAGCAGGAAAACCAAGAAGAGAGAAGGAGGTGCCAAGCGTGCTCAGAGGGCTTCCTCAAATGTGTTCTCCACGTTTGAGCAGACTCAAATCCAGGAATTCAAGGAGGTAAGAATTTCATTTTATCGAAATGATACAAAACAAGTATGAGAATCCAACCAAATCATCTACTTATCAAACCTTTTACAATCCAGGCATTTACACTTATTGACCAAAATAGGGATGGTTTCATTGACAAGGAGGACCTTAAAGATACATATGCATCTCTGGGTTAGTTACCCCTTTTTTTAAATGAACGTATCAGTGATTTCTATGCATATATGCCTTGTATCATGGAGAACCAATGATCTGAAATATGCGCTCCTATTCACAGGTAAACTGAATGTGAAAGACAGTGAACTGGAAGACATGCTTAAAGAAGCCTCTGGTCCAATCAACTTCACTATGTTCCTTAATCTGTTTGGAGAAAAACTACATGGTAAGATATCTTTAGGTATGGCCTTGTGTAGTAACATAACACTAGTGAAGCAAGATCAAAGATGCAATAAGTCTGTTGCAAATGGTAATTTGTTTTTGTATTATTTATGCATTTATGTACAAGCATACCTTTCATATCTTATCACATTGTATTTATAAATGTCCCTTTTAGGCACTGATCCTGAAGATACCCTACTTAACGCCTTTAAGATGTTTGATCCTGATGCAAAGGGCTTCATACAGAAAGATGAGTAAGTGTTTATGCTCGAGTTGCCGACACACACTCGCTCAATAAGTCACAATTGAGCAACTTTTCTTTCGATGTGAAACTGAGATTTCATCAATGTCATTTTTAAATTCCAGAATGCAACACATTCTAATGACACAAGCAAACAGGTTTAGTGCAGAAGAGGTGAGATACATAAAAAATATGAATAAACGTGCTTTAGTGCCATCTTCACAGTCACAACTTACTTGTTTTAATCAAAGGTGCGTCAGATGTTTCAGTCTTCTAACATCGACTCAGCAGGAAACCTGGACTACAAATCACTCTGTTATGTAATCACACATGGAGAAGAAAAGGAGGAATGAGGAACTTTGTCAGCAGAGATCAACTTATCGCTGTTAATACTGCTGATTCATGTTGTCATCATCTAATAAATGTCAGCTGTGTGCCATTTTTCAACTTTCCTTTCTTGAAATGCCTGAAATTTTGTTTTGCCTGCAATAAACAAGGAGGTTTCATGAATAGAACATTGTATGCATATATGTGACTGATATTATTGGAATCTTAAGTATACATATGAGAAGAAAAAAACAAAACCTTTCTATACACACTTCAGGACTACATTACAGAAAACATCAATTATAATTTTATTGGGTCTTATTCAGTATAACAATATTGAAATTGAAATCCATCTGTCATAAAATATACAATATTTTGCAAAATGTAATTTTTACTTCTGATACAACTAATCCATTGTTTATCCCTTTAACAAAAAATCTATCCTTTCTTAAAATGGAATGTGGAAATTAAGCTTTCTTTTTTAGTCTTTCAGAGTAAAACATCTCATTTGTGACAAATGTAAACACACTCACTTTATTCTAGGTCAATGCTCTTCAACAGAATAGAGTATAAAGTTTGAAAAAGTCCTTCAACCAATTTCCCTCAGAAATGAAACCAGCTAAATAACCAAGCACATTTCTGAGGTCTTTTTCACTGGTGCTGTCAGCAAACAGCAGCACCAGCTTGTTTCAGAACGTAGAAGGCGAAAGACAGCCCAGGCAACTGGAGAGGTTCTCCAAGAGGTACCGCTACTCCACCAAGAGGAGGGAGTGTTCGCTCATCCACCATCTTGAGCAGTGCTCCATTCAACTTGACAGCCCTGGAGATTAAAACACACTCAGCCTAAACTGGATAAACGTAAAACAAGGCAATTCAAACCGTGTGCAGGATTAAAGAGATGTGGAAAGAAAGAGTGTAGTAAACTGCACCTGGAATAGAGTCCCTCTTCCCCTGGCTCTGCTGACTGGAGCACAAATGCCTCTATGCTGCTATTGGAAATGCAGGCTGGCAGTTTAATGATAACTTGATGCTTGCTCAGGTTTAGTGCGAACATGGTGACTGCTCCTTGTCTATAACTTAAACTAAGGAGAAAAGGATGACAATTTTCTTTTTCATTTTTTTAACAAATGTTTGGACCATTGGAACATATCTCAAAACATGTTCATTCATTCACAGCGCAGGTTAAATTTCATTACCTCTTTCTGTTAGTACAGTGAAGATATACTCGTAATAGCTTCTTTGGGACCGAATTCGAGAGAACGTCTACTTTCAGCACTTCAGGTCCTACAAGCCTCTTATACAGCACTGATAGCCAATAATCCTGTCAAGAAGACTCAAGGTGGGTGTGCTGATAAAATTACAGCATCAAAATCACCATTGGACTTTACAGCAAGAAACACTTTGCACACTATTATAAACAGCTACACCTAATGTAAATACTGAAAGCAGAAAGAAACTAATCCAATATACAGATTTAATGAGGAGTACTTTACCTTAATCCCATCTGATTCATATTTTGTAAATTCTAAACAAATAAAGAATCCAACATTCAGTTTTGACTAATGCAAAACACATACCGGAAGTGGATCGAGATTATCATCCACTAGATGGTATGTACCAGAACCAATCAACACCTGTCTCATGACAACATCCAAACCCATCTTAGCAGCAAGTCCAAGTTTGTCCAACCACCTTTGAGAAACAAAACCATTTCAGAACACATTTTTACCGTCAGCTGCTGCATTCAACTAAAGCTTTAAATTAAAATAAAATATTACAAGTGATTAGATCTTGAGTAATAGACACAATAAGCGCAGAAAGTCATTAGAGCATAAACTCACATAAATCCAGCAACAAACGTGTCTGAGAGGCCTACTGCACCCCCACCATAAGCTGAGCTTGTTTCTCCAAGCCAGACTTTCTTCTCAGGAGACACTGAATGCACAGTCTGTACAAACAGGAATACAGCAGTAAATAATATAACCTCTGTTACCATTAAGCATGCCACTGTGTTTGAATAATGTTGGTATTACATTATGGTATCTGCACTGAGTATATAAGAAAATACAGGTAAGCTTATAAACATATGAACAGTGGCAATTTTGTTTGTGGGTCAGTAATCGAGCATACTTCATCTAAAGTGAAACTGTGCCTGTGGAGTTAAATGTATAGGATTTATATCCATACAAGAAATTAAACTTTTTTACATGGTCACTCCATTTCAGGAGACCACTGGAAACTGGAAAAAATGCCACATGTGTGTCTCAGCCAGCTGTGTAATTGCATTATAAATTCATGCACGTGTTCATGCACAATAGAGTTAAAGGGTATAGAATCGATTCTAGATTATTCATTTTCCAATTACTTACAGATCACAATTGCAAATTATATCAAAGCCATGACAGTGTTCTAATCAACTACATGACTTAAAATATACTAAAAATTATAAAGTCAATATGGTTTTACCTCTAGGACCTCATTAGTTTTGACAGCCAGAGTATCAAGCACTTGAGGATCTAGGAAATCCTTCAAAGATGCATCTCTACCATTGACATAATAGCTAAAAATCAAGGAAAAACCAACAAACATGTCATATAAGGTAAAATATTACACAAAGTGTTATTTATAGAGAAACTGACTAGGTTTTGAGAGGCGATTATAGAACCATTGTAGAGTACAGAACAGAGATGCCATTAATTTGAATGAACAAGACCAAAGCCTAGGCATTCTGCTTGCTCAGGCAGCAGGCATGTGCAAGATGTGCAGTCTGTGGCACACGTGTGCACTGAAGGTCATGCACGTACTGGTGCCAGGTAGCTGCATCAATGGCATCAGCTGCAGTCTCTAAAAACCTATAAAACACACAAGTGGCTGAATTTTACAGGTGATCAGTATGTCTTCATTCCAATAACAATCTTGGACAATCTGGGATCTGAGATTTTAAAGGGTCTTCTTAAATGAAACCATCAATATCTGCTTTGACCAATTTGTCAGCCTCTTACTCTGCGAGTATATCTTTCCTGTGTTTTCGTGGCTGACTGACATCTGGTCCATACAGCCCTGATGTGTGGTAGAGTTTAGATTCCTGTAGGATGTTTCGAAGGTGGAGGAAATCCTGACCCAGCTGGTGGCCATCTACTCTGATTCCTGCCTTCTTCTCATAGCTATTTGGTTCTGGGGGAGAAAAAAAAAGTTGCAGAGCTATATCAGGTTGTGATGTTAACTTTAGTCAAAACAAAAAACCCCCCAAAAAAACCCAACCCCCCCCCCCCCCAACAACAACAAAAAAAAACACTCATGGCCAACACATGAGTTATAATAAATTTTTTTATCAATTTAATCAATATCTGATTGAAGATCCATACCATTTCCCAGCTCCCAAGACATGATGTAGTGGCTAGATTCACAGTAGTTCATTAGCAGCTCAGCATTTTGGCTGTCCCAGGTACCGCTGGGCGTTCGGAGCAGTGCATTTAAACCAAAGATCAGGTCCAGTCCCGAGCAGTTTGCAAAGGAGTAGAGCAGGTCAACTGCATTCTCTGCCACACCATGAAAATTGAAATTGCCATTTGTTAACATGGCAGCACTTAAAACACACAATTGGTCTCATGAATGGAAGAAAACTGGATCTGAAGTGAAATAAATCTGCTACATTAGAAAATTACACATTTGTTCGTACTTGGTGGTGGCAGGATTAACTTGCTTACCAGAGAAATTTACTTTCTGATATTTTCTCTGCAGTTCATCCTGATATAAGATCAGTGTTTGCAATGCCCATTCTTGCTTCAGCTCATCTTCTACCAATGGAGGGAGCTCAAATCTGTCACATGAATGATCTATGAAAATTAAGTCAGATGATCAGTTGATGACAATTTCCAACAAATCGTGCTGTCCAACCTTATTGCATACGCGCACGTCATAACCATTACATTACACATCACTCGTTACCTCCGGCAAACGAAAACGACGACAGAAAGCGTATACCTTGATAATAAAGAGAATTTCTGTTATTGTCCGTTGATAAATATTCACTTTGCGGGTTGAATCTCATGAAATCTTGTTTAGTGCCTCCGAATCGCAAAAATGCGGGAGTCAAGGCTTTTGCAAGTGTTCTTAGTTTTGGTGACCTAGGAAAAATAGTCGAATGCTGTTAGTTCGCGACACCAAATAAAGAGAACTAAAGCGAAGTACATAAATAAATGCTAAATATAGAATATTTATTATTCGTAACGCGTGACGCTGAAGAGGCAAAATACCGTGTCGGAAATTGAAACACTCACCCAAGAAGGTACATAAACTTTTCTTCGGCCACTAAACTTGCGTCTATAGTCACTGAAAGGAATCTTTCACTCACTATTTTATCCACACTGTAAACATCCAAGGTAAGGCTTACAGCATCAAAATCCTTTTTATCAGACACGGCGCCATAAAGTGCTCGAAAAAAGAAAGCACCAAGTACTACAAATAGAGCCAAGGCAGAAGTCATGGATCCGAGTTGTCTCGTTTTACCTTCGTTGGCTATAGACTACATCCGTATTGTTGTCTTTATAGTTACTGACTATGGCGAGTTAACAATGTCTCGACATATGCGTACGTTGGTCGAGCTCACCAGTATTTCCTGTTTGAAGAATTTGAGTTCATATCGGAAGCACAAAACATTACAAACAAAGAGGCGTGATTGCTGTAAGTGAACCATTAAATGCTACACAACTGAAAGTAAACTCCATAAAACGAGAGTCGGTGAAACACTGGAGCCCACGTGCTGCTTGAGCGATGACTAAAGGTAACAGATTTACTAAGGTACACAAATGTGATTTACGGTGTTATATTTATTTGATAGGTGTTCTTAGAGTTTTAAAAATTCAGAATATAAAGGAAGCTTACAATGTTTTTCGTACTTTCATTTAGTCACATGGGCTAGCGCTGATCATTTTTACAGAAAAGTAAAACACTATACACATTAAATTACACAACAGGCAATTTTTAGACCGACGGTAGGTCAGTAGGTAACATAAGCAGGTCGTCGACCTCCTCCTGCAGCGCCTCAGCTTTCTCCTGTAACAGCATCTGAAACGGTTCACAGTTAATACGCAGTCATTCACTGGGCAACTAGACAAGTATTTTTTATATATAATTCTAACTCCCCCACACCCCAAACAAACAAAAAACAAATGCCCATCAGTAAAACAACAAAAGACAACATGACTACCCCCACCCATTCTACTCACTTTTGCTGAGGCCACAATCTGATTGGCTTGCCTCTTGCTGAGGTTCTCCACAGTACTGACCAACACATTTGGGTCAGCATTGGCAAGATGAGAGAGAGTCTTGTACCCAGCACTGTATAGCTGTTTAGCCCGGAACTGGAAAATGAAAACAAGCAAGCAATAGCTATATACAATACTTAATAAGCACAATAAGTAGTGTAATATTAGGGAAGGTGATACGATTTCACCATCACTATTTTAATGCCACTTCATCCATTTTCTCATTATTCATGTATGGATCCATAAGCTTTCAGTATTGAATCTATGGAGTCGCAGTCAAAGTATATAAAACTTTCACTTCCACTTATGCAAACCTCTATGAGCAAGGCCTACACTCACAGGAAATCACATCATTCAGGCCCTGTTCACACCTGGAATTTTTTTGAAGATCCGATCACAAGGGACTGCCAAAATATACACCTGGAATGACCACTTGTGACTGGATTTCTTACATAATTTCTACCGAAGGAAATTATGTGCACATTTATTACACCATGCTTTCACTGCATATTTTTTCCCCAGACATAAATGTTGTCTGAATCTTTTCTTGTGTTCCACAACGAGCCATCAAAGTTTTCGTGTCCCAGACCACCTGTGAAAGTGGTTTGAGTGATTGGATCTTCATGAACCATGTTCAAGTCTTGTACTTAGTGCTGGCCACTTATGATCTGATCACCCAGGATGCATGTCAATACATATTAATGGTATTACTGTACACTCCCATTTACTGTGTGCATTCTATTTCACAACTAGACATGACAGCTCCAGTTACATTATTATTAATTATTATATTGTTATTATTTGTGCTGTTTAGTGAACTCTATGTCAGGAGATTTTAGAGTGTAGAATTCTATGTTATTGTTTACTGAGGAGAGGTGATGAGATTCGACACGCACCTCCATGACTCCAGCTACCTCCATCAGTGGGATGAGCTCAGTCTGCACGCAGTAGGTCAGCCGGCGGGTCAGCTCCGTGAGGAGGGCTTTAAAGGCCCAGAACTCTTCCAGCTCCTGCATTGACAAATCAAGGCTGAAATATGTTCAGACCTCACTGAACCACTATCCATTCACATTCTCACATTCACAAGTCAAGGCTGAAATATGTTCAGACCTCACTGAACCACTATCCATTCCCAATCTCACATTCACAAGCCTCAAGTTCATTAGGGAGGCCGCACAGGCAATGGGGAGTTACCAGAAAAATTACAAAATGATGGAGAGTAATGCTGATGTTATAAAGCTAACATGATGCCAGGCTATAATGTGTTCTGATCAGACCTCGGTGAAGTGCAGCACACAGGAGCAGAAAGCTGAGGTGGAACTGAGAAGTGTCTGGACAAAGCCCCTGGTCAGCTGGAATCTGTCAGAGACGCTCCACAGGTTGGTCTCCCTCAGCAAGGAATAAAGCACCAGAGCCAAGTATAGCCTGGTCACCACCACAGTGTCCGCACACTAAAACGCACGCGAGATACGAGTCAGGAGGAAACGCTGTAATCATAACCTGCATTATAATGAAGGGTTGTCTAATCTCCAATGGCCTAATTGCCATTTTCAGAAATGTAAGAATGAAAATATTTTCTTGTTTTAAGAACGACAAAGAAAAGATGAAGGAAGCACTGAATGCACACCTTCCTCACACTCTGTCCAGCTGCTTTTCTCGCCACAAAGCTCTCAGGCACCCCGAGAGCCACTGCCATTTTCTGCTCTGCAGCAGACAGCTTTGTAAACTGATTTAGATTTAAACAAACAAAACATTTTCAGGTAGGATCCCGATTCATACATACCATAACTAAAAGCAGTATATCAATAGCAGTTTTTTGAGAAACATGCAAATTGTAAAGAAGTTAAAAAAAAATTAGATAAAATCCAAGACTACAAGCCTCTCACCTCTCTGAAATATATCATCCACTCTGGCTTGCATTGGGAAACCATGTCATAAGGGGTGACCAGGTAGACCATATGCAGGAAACTATTGAGCAGTAAACCCTCCAAACCTTTTGCCAAATCTCTGTAGAGGACATCACAATATCTTAAATCTATAGAGCCTGTGGAGGGGCAAGAAACAAAAATAATATTTGAAGTAGATGTCATGGTGACTCAAACACAATAAACAATGGTGGCTCAAATTTTAGGAAGTGAATAGTTAAATGAATATTTATTTATTTTTTAAAGTGGGAGATTTTTTGCATTAAAGACAAGTCGATATTAACATTTAATATTCCAAATAAAATATTTTCATTCACTGTGTAGCGTCACCTTTAAATGCTGCTCTGCCAAGCTTGGTGATTTGTAGAGTAGCATTTTCAGGTACATCTGAAGAAGTTTCAATGAGGCCCTTCTGTTTCAGTATTTCTGTTGATTCCTGTGTGAGTTCAGTGAGGCTTTTTTGCTGACAAACCTGAAACTCTTGAACACTGAGTAAAGTCCCAGACATGAAACCCAGGACCTCCTTCATAGTTCGTGTTATCTGAAACCAAAACCCTGCATTATACCTCTGATGCTGTGGGTTATTAGGTGAATTGACTTAAAAAGGTTAAATTGCCACCGACTGACTTCTAGACTTTTGTGGGACAAACAGCTGACCACTTACATTAAGGCCAATGAGGGAAAGGATGAGATTCAGAAGACCTTTATTCCCATCATGCAGAAGGTTGCTGTAACAGTTCTCCATTGGTGCAGACACTAGGTTCTTAGCCTAATAACACAGTGTATATTATTGCCCAGTTTTTGGCAGGATATCTCCAGAATTTTAACTTTATCTTTCCAACATTGCAAATTAAACTGAAGTTAAACTGGTGAACAGACCAAGCAGAGAAAAACATTTGAAGGCCATGTATGGAACATTTTCTGTGAATGACTGATTGCAGATTGTGTTCTCAGCTACATAAAGGCTGCGAATATTCACCTTGTCCTTATCTTTATCCTGCAGGATGAGGATACTCTCCCCCACTGAATCAATCCCAGCACGTCCGGCTCTTCCCACCATCTGTTTGTACTGGGTCCTCTTTAAGAAGTCTGCACCCACATAAGGGGAGCGGAGGATCACCCTTTGGTACATACACAAGAGATGCCATGATGTTAACTAAAATACAATGTCTTACACACTGAAACCTAACATTAACTGAAAAAAAAAACAGTGGTGTTGACCCTCCAAATACAGAAATCCAGCAGGACTGCATGACACCTAAAGGCATCTGACCTGCGGGCAGGCAGGTTGATGCCAGCGGCCAGGGTGGAGGTGCAGGTGAGAAGGCAGAGCACTCCTGAGGTGTAGGCTGCCTCCACCAGCTTCCTCTCATCACTGGTCAGACCGCTGTGGTGGTAAGCCAGGCCATAAGGCACAGTCTTCAGCAGCACAGGACACACAGAGCCATTTCCACTGTTCTTCAGCTCTGCAAGGAGAGTGGCTTTCTCTGCCTTCCTGTGCTTTAGAAAGTCTCTGAAAATGTTCACAGTACAGTGCTTTAACAACTGCATTGCTATTAAAGGCTCAACACAAATGTATGACCTTTAAACTGTTTCAAGGTGCCATTTTTAAAATGAAAAGGAAAAAATATTTTAAGAAATACCTACTTATTTAAATACTTGCAAATCATACCAGCTACGTTTTCACAGTTCTTCTTGGTGGCACAGAAAATCAAACAGGACTTCTGCGGTATGACTTCAGTAACCAGAGCAATAATGTGATCTGGGTCCACCTTCTGCAATGCACTGTTGTACTAAAAGACAAAAAAGATTGTAAATAAAAGAAAGTCAAGTTGACTACTCTTGCTTCCTCACCCGAAACTGACTTCCTCTACCTTAAACGGCAGAAATCGAGAGAACGTAAAGCAGTCCTCCTCCTTCGGGTCAACTTCATATATGCTGTCCCTCAGTTTCACATATTCTTTCAGCTGGATCTGGCAAAACAAAGTGCAAGACTGAGAAATGCTTTTGACAACTACTATGTTACTTCTAAAGGACATTTATTTTGCTGTTCTCACCACAAAGTTTTAAATACTTAAATAGTGCTACTTACAGGTCTGAAGTCATTGGTATAGTTTTCAGCATTTAGGAACTTCTGGAGATCACCAATGTTGCCCAAAGTTGCACTCATTCCAATTATTTGTGTCCCCTCTGTTGAGAACACACAAACATTTGATGAATGCTAAAATCATTTAAAAGAGAATGAGAATATTAAAAAGAATTTGATAGGCCCACTTACTGCAGACATACAGCACTTTTGCCAAAGTCATTTCAAGAATTGCCCCTCTGCTACCATCTCCAAGCATGTGAAGCTGAGAATTGTTAGAGTAATGTTATAAATATGTAATTCATAGCACAAACTAAACTCCACACTCGCTACATAACCATTACTATAAAAATTATCTCATGTTAATATTGCAGTGGCAAATGTGTTACTGAGAAGAAAAACTGAAGGTCTGGCATGTAACTACCATTCCCTGATGAAGAGGGACAAAGAACTATGAGGCATCACTCTCACATGTCTCGCTCAATTATCTACGCCTGTAATGCAGATGATGCGTTGTGATGAGGATGGATGAGTCTGCCCCAACACTTAAAAGCCTCTGTCACAAGCATCTCCAGAGTTCTAAAAACTGTTCTTCTCCAAGTGAAAAGATGAGAGGGGAACCGTGTTCTGTTTCAGTGTATTCACTTGGTACAACACGTCACATGAGACATATCTTCACGTTCTGCAGATTGAACACCGAACTGAAAAAAACTGCATCGATGCAGCCCTGGCCCTTATGAGAGAACAATGAGCTGCCACAGATAGAAAGCAGACAAATCAATGGGTGGTTGCTGTCATTCTTGCCTATCAGAACATTAAGTTGGTTTAAAAGGCCACTAACTAAAAGATCATTGGTTCTAGACTGGCAAAGAGAGACACGAGGTGTTCTTAGCAAGGTGATAACTGCAAGAACTACAGAGTGACAAAGGGGTGTGGAGGAGGGGTCACCTATACTTATCAGGAAGATCACCTGCCTTACAAGAGCGAATACACAAAGCTGAGATAACCCACAGCACGTGTTGTACCGCGTGTATTGACTGAAAGGGAAAATAGTTGCGAATGTCCTTAAAAAAATAGTAATAATTCCCTTCTTGCAAAAACAAATCAGCACAAACGCTACTAAGCTAATTATAACAATGATAACAACCTCATCAACCACAACCAGCCCAATACTGTCCAGTCGGTGTGACTCAATCAGTGAGTTAACAAGGCTGTGGGCTTTCTCGATTGTGGTGATGTAAAGAGAATTCTTGGTTCTTCTTTTCACTGGAGGGAACTTTCCCTTACTCCCAGCATACTCCTCCACCATGAAGTCCAGCTCGATACCAAAACTAGACAACCCTCGAACCTAAAGAAAACACATTTAAGCAATATTCAGTATGCTGAGAGCAGGACGTCACGCATTTAAAATACATAGGATCTTTACTGTTTTTTCCCAGTGTTAAGTGTCCCCACTATCTTGTTTACCTTTTCTTGTACTAAGGATACATATGGTAAGATAAGCACTGCATCTTTCTTTCGACAAAGAAGCTCTTTGAGAATAAGGATCTCTGCAACCAGAGTCTTCCCACCACTAGTTGGTAAAGAGTAAATAAGGTTCCTTCGCTGTAGCACTGAATCCAAGCTCAGACATGCCTTTTGCCACTCTGAAATAGAAGGAAACTAGTGTCAATTAATGTTATCAATTACATTACTGATGTGATGTGTTATGATGTTCAACCCCAGTCCACAACAGCCAAAGCCAATCTGCATTTATGCATTTCTCTAGCTCCCCTTCCCAAAAAGGGGTACTGATGAAAGTTAAAGACTACTAAATACCACGGCTGGGTGAATAGCGAGGGGGAAAAAAAGTTCCCCGAGAACTAGAATGAAGATATATAGGGTATAACGTGTACAGACTGAAATAATCACCATACAAGTCTTGGATTCCCTTCAATCGTGAAATCAAATCCTTGACTTTGGATGGAAGACCAAAGAAAGGACCAAGGTCCCCTTCCATGGAAATAGATTCAATTGCCTGCATGGCAACATTAATTTCTTCACTCATCACAGCTTCCTTCTGCAGAACAGTCTTGGAAATCCTATTAGACGAGGCTGCATTTTCCAGCATAGCCTTCTTTAACTGGTCAGCCATACTTCGTCTAGCCTTTGGAGCTGATCTGTTGTTATCTACATAAGCATTTGTAGGAATGGCAAGTTGCTTTGAGTGTTTCACATCTGGGGTGGAAGTGTGCTCCATGCTGAGAGTGTGAAGTTCAAGGTTTGACACATCTTGTTGAAGGCTCATTGGATGCTGGGAGCTTGGTAAATCCCTTAGTGGGGCATCATAAAAACCCTCTGTGAAAATAGAGTCCGTAAGATCATCCTCACATAAAGGTTTAATGTTTTTAGCAGTTTGCGGGTCCAAACAAATGTTTTTATCTTCCTCTATTTTCTGTTCCACATCTTCAAGTTTAGCAAGGAAAGAGGAGTCATCCATAATGCTGTCATAGCCATCAAAAAGATCTTCATTGTCACTGCAGTACTAGAAAACATAAGGTATTAAAACCTGTAATTCTGTAACAAACTGTTTATTAAAAATCAAGACACCTATTGCATAAGTAATTTTATAAAATTATTAGTAATATGATTAGTTTGCATGCTACCTGCTCTTTGACTGCGTTTTCCTCTTTCCTCATTTGGGATACGTCATTGTGCCCAATATTCGGATGACATTTTCCGAGTAAGGCACCGGCCCGCTTCTTAGCTGGAGTCAAATCACTCCTCATGCCGTCCCTAGTTCTCTTTTTAGAAGACCAAGAGGTACGTTTCACAACTATTCCGCAGGTGTTATCCACGTCGCTGTTCATACCTGACTGTATACACAAATATTAGCTAGCTATACAGCGTTGTTTAAGTTAGATAGTGAGCTATTGTGCAGCTATACGTTCATTACTCAGCTATAAGAGATCTAGCTGCAGATATTACCTAATTCTTATTAACTCTAAAAGTAAAGTTAGCGATGAAAGATCGCATCGTACCAAGGTGTCTGGCCCGGCGGTCCGGGTGATGTTAATATTAGCTACTACATTTCAGTTTTACTGAAATTGCAAAATCATATTCAACTGTAAAAGAAACATAAATTAGGATGCATAGCAAGGTAGTTAGATAGCTATTTGGGCTAGTTGTCAGGCTATCGGTTCGTTTATTATCAGCATCAAGACTTTTAAAAGCTGCCCAATTAAAATCCGACATTTGTTTCACGTGACCGGAATTTACTAAATGCATCTTACAACACAAACGTTTTCTCACTTTAATTCCGGCTAAATCATTTAAATAATAAAAAAAACAATGTTTATAAAAAAATAATGTAATAAGATCTTATCTTATCTTGCAACGGTCTATGTTTAAACACAAAAATATTTAAAACCCATGTTTAAATCGCACCAGTCCAGTAGATGGCGGTAAGTAAACAATTAGCGCTTATGCCTTAATGTGTTTACAGAAGTACAAGGAATGTCACGCTCCCTTGTCTACTAGTACGTTATAACAATGATTGCTTTTAGAAATTGTAGCGTGCTTCAATTTATCCTGGTTAGGCATGGGCTCTTACCTAATATTTCAGGTATTCGTTATTCTTTTTTGTAAAATGTTCGTTTCAAATCACGTTAGCAATCTAGCTGCTAGCTATGTTTCATTATCTTCCATGTCTTTGCCTGGGAGGCCATAAAGCGGTAGCTAGGTACCACATTTGGTGTTGTCATCTAAAAACTTTTACAGTCTTAGAGCCGTTCAGTCGGTTTTTCAATATCGCTAGTGTGCTGTTGCTTTGGTATTAATTATTTTCTTTCTGTCACACAGCACCGTGCTTTAGAGGGTTCGCCACCACTCAGAAGGAAACCAAAATAAACGATACGGTAAGTCAGTAAATGTTTCTGTCTAATGCAAAATGTAAGTTGTGTTAAGTAGAGCCATTGGTATTACTGATGACTCTTAAATGTCTTCCGTCAGCCCATTAAGATGGAAAATCCATTCAAAGAACCTGAGAAAAGATGCATACTTTGCAACATATCAGTGGATTACAAAAATATCCAGGTTAGTAATTTAATGCAAAGTTCATCGCTTCCGCTGTTGTATTCGGCCATTCATATTTCACCTGAACTAAGACATTTGATTGAATTTCTTTGCAGTTGTTGTCACAGTTCATTTCTCCACACACAGGCAGAATATATGGAAGGCACATAACAGGTGAGCGTGGATTGATAAACTATATATTTGCTCCAAATGTCGTGGTTTATCCCTTTTAATGACATAACTAATGTAATGCAAATCTTAAAGGCTTGTGTGGTAAGAAACAAAGAGAGGTTGCAAAAGCAATCAAGAGGGCTCGAACAATGGGTAACTATGTGATCTTTTTATTTTATTTCAACACAAATATGTATGGATACACATTATAACAGTCCAGTTGTGTTTTTTTCTCCAGTAGGTCTAAATAATGAAACTTCCTTCCAACAGGTTTCATGTCAGTTACACTGAAAGATCCACAGTTTATGAAAGATCCCAACATTTGCAACATCAGGCACTTGGAGTAGCTTCAGTCTTTGTATCACGATTGTCTTCAACAACTGAATAAAAGTCTAACCAAATGTATTAACCTCTGTCTATTTGATGCAATTTATTTGCTGATTGAGCCAAACAAGCCTTTGTGATGGCTGTATTCAATACATTTTGTTAATTATAACATTCAACATGCCATTTGACTTGTTACTGTGGAACTTGTTTATAATGAAACAAATTTACCAAGGGGAAAATAAATATTTATTTATTGGGAGGTTTTAATCAATAATTGTTTTGGCAGACAGTTAATGAGATTGTTGTGCTATATTTGGTTGACATGTTCCTTTAGCAACAGTTAAATACATAATGAAGTGGTGTGGCCATTTTACTAAATGATCAACAGAATTTAAGTCAACAAACTGGATGCAGTCTAGTCATGCTGCTGTCTAAACAGCACAAAGCAGGCCCATCAGTAGCATTTTTAAAAAACTGGAGAATTATGGTCAAACTGGGTGGTTATCTCCACCTTTTCCACCTCTTCATCAGACCCACTTTCTGACAGAGATTCACTTGTATCCATGGTGGTGGTCTTCTTTTTACTTCTGTGTGAAATACCAGTGGGATAAAATTTCCCCTTTAGCCTAGAACCTCTGCTCATCTTCCTTTTCCTCGTGCCACGTTCATACTCCAGTACCAGTGGCAGCCTTGTGGGAATGTCAATACCATGGTCAGTGCTGCAGCACATCTCTAGCACTGGAAAACCCTGATCGGTCAAAGTTTGTGTCTGCAACGACGGCATATTTGGGAAAAGAGCTTGTAGAGCTGCGCACAGTAGTACATTTTCCTTGGGTTCTTTTGGAGTAGAGCTTTCTTTGGCTAAAATAAAACAAAATGTATTTATGCACTGATTTACTGAAATGTATTAGCCTGATTGGTGAATTATACAGCAAATAATAATAATGAAAATAAACAGTATAAATCAGTCTCTTACGGTCAGTCTCCTGATTTTTTTCCTTCTGCTTACTGATGGCCTCTCTAAGCACAGTGATCTCTGCCTGTAGCTTCTCCACGAAGCGCTCGCTCCTTTCTACTTTATCACATGCAGTCTAGAGCAGGGCAAAATGTATGGAAGGGTAATAAGATTAATTCTTGGGGAAGCTCCAGAGCAGACTTAATTGGCTATCCCTACCTGATTGTAACTTAAAGACCAATCGCAATACTTGCCTTCATTTCATCCAACAAGGCCTCATTCATGCTGTTGACTTTTTCCACCTCTCTGAGATCCTCATCCGAAGAGAAGAATTTGGCTCTAAGGAAATAAGGAATGAAAAGCAACCAATGGTGTATTGGAACAAGAGGCATGTAAGCTGGAGTATTTAAATGTAAAGTACCTGTGTTTTTTAATAGCTTGACAGTGGTTTAAAGAAGTGCACATGGCTGAGGCTCTCCAGTAGTCCTGCTGGTCCAGCATACCTAAGTTACTTATTGAGACAGGGATGCTGTTGTATTGCCTAAAAAAATACAATGAGTTTAGAAAGATTACAAAGACCCCAGGCTTGTGTAATAAGAAGCCTAGCAGTAACTCCACCCACCTGCCATGCCATATAAAGGCTGTGTATTCCAGACGATGAGTGGAACCTGAAAATGTGACCTCTGAGGGTGTCAGTAGCAAGAAGATAAGTTCCTGATATGGCAGGAGCTTTCTCAAATTCTGATGAACCAATTGTTCTTTCAAAGTCATTTGCTGACTGGTGTTTCTCCGTTGTCGATACCATCCGATTACATTCTCCTTTGTGCAAAAGAAGGGAAATATGTTATTGATTACAGACATTATATATTCTTGACACATTTTGTCAGTAGGGCATGTTCCAAACTGAGAAAAATCATACTACCTCTCTGAAATTTGACAGAATTTGTCTAATCTTCTCTTTATCTATTTCACAAGCATTGTTGTAAAAACTAGCGAGAAAAAAAACAAATAAGAAAACATTAGAGCACTGGAAGGTTGTGCAACAAGAACTGAAGCAAAAGTGTTGGAAACGTTCCACCTACCTATGAATCCTTCTGCAAGTAATGTGTTTTTGAACGTCTGAAAAATAAAAGCACAATGAGCTTGATGTTAAGAATTATTAATGACGATGTAAGTGTCATTTGGAACACGTGGTAAAGCGGCTTACTTATTGTGTGTACTAACTGTATGTGATCCGTCTGGGAGTCTGTTATTTTGCTGTTTTCTTCTCCTACACTCTCACCAAGAAAGAGTCCCTCCTGTTTCAAAGACACCAGAACAACGTACGCTAAAGCGATGGTGTCGTTGAAAGATTTGTTAGAATTTCATACATTTGTCAGTTGTGATGACAGATGTTGCTTACAATGTCGTACTCGGTTCTTTAGCTAATTAGCTAGCTACATAATTTACACAACTTGGTATCTAAGAGCTCAACAGTAGCTAGCTGGCTACGTTAGATAGCTACTTACAACATCAGAGTCACTATTCAAGTGTTGAAACATTAATGAACTCAAAACGAATCCAGATATTCGTACAGTGGTACTGTATTCTTCCATGCCTTCGATCTTACTACAATTTATGTAAAATAATTGAACCGTTCTTGTAATTTAAACAACAATTTGGTTAAAATTAACACTAGCGAACAGCTCCTTAAATCTTCACAAACTTTTCAGCGCATCATATTTTTTCTACGATCTCAGGACTGTCGTTTTCAACATATTTTCGTTTGTCGCCGCCGCGTGGTTTGGAATGGTTATACCTTTAAACCTGAACTGTGCAACCTGACCTGTTTGCTTAATGTTAAATAATCATTACCACGGACTCCAACGACCAAAGCAAATATAGTAATTATTTGACTAAATCCAGTTACCCTCATTCTGAGTGTACTTTTGCTTGACTGTTGCTTGAGAAACAGACCACAATTGCCAAAGCGATTTTTTGGCGCAAGCAGTTTGCCTTTGAACATAGTCAACGCACACACATTTGCCCCAGACATATGTCCTAGGTCCAGGGAAAGGTTATGAGGTATGTGTAATAATGTCAATATTAACAGGCTTTTTAATGAATATCTTTAAACGCTTAAAATGATTAAACTACATGACCGATCCGTCATGACCGATAAATGACCGATCCGTGTCATCGATGTAATTGGCTATCCCTACCTGATTTAACTCCAGTTAGTTAATTCCATTTCTCGTGTAATCATAGTTTTCGACAGTGGGAGGCGCTATTATACCATATTTATATCTTTTTTGATATTGTACTTGAACTTTGTTATGAGTCACGAAAGGTAAAGTAGAAACTATTTAATAATTGTTACATTAGCCTCAAACGTCTAGAATGAAGACTGAAAATCATCCCGGTAAGCGACTGTGCAACAGTTCGAGTTGTTACTGTTCAAGTAACGTTAATAAACATGTAATTGCATAGCGGTATCAGGATATTTGATAAGGAACTGTGACAACGGAAATATAGCTAACGGTATAGCTAAACGTCTTTTAACTTCTGTTATTCATAATTAATTGCTTAGATTTTACATCTTCAGATTTTTAAGTCTTCGCACTTCACTTATGCTTGCATATACTGTTAGGCGGAAAAACTAAACCTGTGAGTTGACAAGAGTGCCTTCGCATTGTCTCTTGGATTGGGGTTTGGTGAAACTCACAAAATAAGAAACTCTTTATTTAGTCCATGGTAATAGAACGCTAGAACATAGTGTAGTAAAGTATAGTTTTACCATTCCTCCCACATGCAGCCGAGCTGATACCATTATGCTCAAACACCGGCTGAGAGCGATTTGAAGAAATGGAGGCATCCTGGGGGATCGTATTGGTGTTGTTCGAGCTGTGGGTTTCTGTCTTGTTGGGGCTCATTGTGCTCCCTGCCATGTTTGGGGTGTCACTGGGCTTCACAGACCTCTACATTAAAGTTCTGGTCAAAACACTTGAGGTAAATATATGGAAACGTTTTTCATTTACACTGTATTTCGGGTTGCAATGATGTCATTACCTCTCTGACTTTTTCCATGAATCTCATGAAAAACTGAATGGTTCCAGGGTTAACGTTAATACAGTGAAGTATAGAATACCACTTTTTCTTAATAGCTAGTTTAATTTAAAGTTGGCATCACCTTGTAGTTAGTCTTGCTGTAATGGCCATAACAGTTAAGCAATGGACTATATGTGTTAAGGTTGTGTGCAAAAGGTCACCCCAAAATAAACTTGTTCTTTGAGCAGTGGGCTACTGTGAGGATCCAGAGGGCGCAGAAGGTGCCTGTTGGTGGTGCTCATCTTCCCAATGGTGAGTGAATTCATACTGGCACATTATTAATGTAGAACAGCAAAAGCAGGTATCTTAGATGCAGCACAAATGTGAGATGGTATTAAAACAGCACGATTTATTGTGACTGCGTTCATGTACAGTGCACAAGTAATAACGTTTATCGGTTGGAATATGTAAAGCAACTGCCATAATTATGGAAGTATACAGCATCTTATTTACTCATGCACAAGTCTATGATTCAAGTAGAAGTTTTTTAAAGCACAGTTAATGTTCCATAATGTGTTGTACAATTCAACTGCATTCTTAAAATAATTTCTGCGTTCTTCTTTTTTTTTCCCTCATTAAATGTCTTTATGTTCTTTTTATCTTCTATGTTATTGGCATTTTAGCAAATACAGTTAATTGAACACTCTGTTGCTGTAAGTCACTGATTTCATCATTTTGGTCGGACAGCTGACATTTAGATGTGAACTTTAACCAGCTTAAAACACGGCATTCATCAGCTGTAGAGACATTAAATCTACTGACGGACACTATATTCACCAGTCGCATTTAGCATTTTGTAGGCAAGCATTTTTTATACTGGTGTTATATATTATTATTATATGTATATATAGTTTATAGTATTTTGTTTGCCATTCATATTTTGCCATTCAGCTGTTTTTAGTGCATTTAACAGCACAAAATGACTGCATACACGCAAAAACAAAAAAAACACAGACTCTCACAACACAGATGACATGAGTCTTTGTTTCTTTAGTTTACTGATATGCAATTTCCTACAAAAACTTTATTGCGTACATATACCATGTAATAACCACTGTATACTACACATTTGCATATTTTCTGTCATAACATCTTAATGTAAAATATGAAAAAAACCCAAAACTCAGTCGTGATTACTGAGAAAAAAATGTTTCCATGGAGCTCAGTAAGAAACACAGCTGAGTGCTGCGCTGGTTCTAAAGATGGGTCACTGTTTCAGAAATGATTCAGAAAGGGGATGGATCCATGGAGGAAGAGATCGGGCAGCTGCGTCGCGTTCACCCACATTCTCTCGCTGGGGGAATCTTTACACTGTGCGACGCCTTTTATTTCTGTAAGAAAGGCATAGAGAGCATTATGGAGGACCAGGTCACTCAGCGTTTCACGTCCGAGGAGCTGGCCTCCTGGAACCTGCTGACTAGGACAAACAATAATTTCCATTACATCAGCGTGCGAGTCACCTTCATATGGGGCCTGGGTGTGTTCATACGCTACTGTATCCTCTTACCTCTCAGGTGAGTTTGATATCACTGCTAACAGCGCCATTCTCTAGCAAACTATGTGGCTGTTCATCTACTTAAACCCCTTAAGCTGAGTTTGGTTTTTCCTGTCTGTCTCAGGATCACCCTTGCTGCTATAGGACTGAGCTGGCTGGTGATAGGCACCACGCTGGTGGGCCTGCTGCCCAACAGCAAGTAATAATCTAGATTGATAAATGTGCTCTCCAGGATTATGCGTAAAGACTTGTGATATAAGAGCAAAGTGTTCCAAACCAGTGGGCAGTGAGTGATTAAACTTTTAGATGCATGTTTTACAAAGGTGGTTTGAATGGTTTCAGTTTTAGGCTGTGTTTAAGTGGAAAGCCACCTTAGGATTTGAAGTATGTAATAACATTAACCTTTCTGCCCTTGTCAGTGTGAAGGACTGGATTAGTGATCTGGTCCATATTACTTGCTACAGAATCTGTGCAAGAGGCCTGTCGGCCAAAATTCACTACCACAACAAGTGAGTGGCTGCTTCGCCCACCCTGCCCTGTTTTGTTTTTCTTCTTCTTCTTCTTCTTCTTCTTCTTCTTCTTCTTCTTCTTCTTCTTCTTCTTCTTCTTCTTCTTCTTCTT
>JAOXYF010000003.1:20831744-20860636 GCA_028565775.1 Sternarchorhynchus goeldii
TCCTTTACCCCTTATATATATATATATATATATATATATATTTTTTTTTATGATTGCAGAGAAAATCGTCCAAAGAAAGGAGGAATTTGCGTTGCGAACCATACTTCTCCAATCGATGTTGTCATTTTGGCTAATGATGGATGTTATGCCATGGTATGTGTTTGTGCTTTTAGTGTCTATTGATTGTTATGTAGTTTGGTGTATCCACTACTGCATTTAACACAATATGCTGTATGTAGTTGTTGTGTTGCATATGTGTTGCAGTCAGTAGCTAAAAAAGCACAAGTTAAATCAGTAGGTACTATTTATGGTGTTTGTAGCATGAATGTTGTGGGGAAAGATGCTGGCTGCAACACCGTGAATGAAACAGGACTTTAAGCAGCTTTCGTACCAGCAGCCTAATCTTTCTATAGGTTGGTCAAGTTCATGGCGGCCTGATGGGGGTCCTCCAACGGTCCATGGTGAGATCCTGCCCCCATGTGTGGTTTGAGAGATCAGAGATGAAAGATCGCCATGCTGTGGCCAAAAGGTGAAACAACACATATCATCACAACAAAAGTCAGTGAAGGAAGTGGTCAGTGAGGCTCTGAGAGGCTGAGCAGCATCTGTAGTGCAGAGTTTGTACCTTTCAGATGCTACATTACTATAAACCACACTGTGGGGAGCCTCCTGTTTAACCACTATTTTATTTTTTTCTCTCTTAAACAGGCTGAGAGATCATGTTGCTGACAAAACCAAGCTGCCTATTCTTATTTTCCCAGAGGGTAAGTTCTCTTTGTGCCAATGTGTTTTGCATTACTGGAATAATGCATAATGCATGTTGATTAGCTATGTGAATGGTCATAGGGATATGATTATATTATGTGAAGTGGTATGATTTGGCATTGCAAGTCATTCTAATTAATGTAACGGACCATATAAATGTTTTATATGGACGCATCACAGATCACTAAACAATGAGTAACAATGAGTACTTTTAGCGGTACCTTTGCCCAGTACTGCAGGGGCCCAGGGTTTTTTTGGCACTTCATTGCTGCATCAGCAGTTTGGCTCAAAAAGAAATGCTTTGAGCATTTTCCCAGAAATTTGACTTAATTTAACTTAAGGTTGGACTGGAAAGCTGTCATATCAAACTGTTACTACAAAATGCTCTGTATCACAGTATAAGAAGATTTAAAAATGAATAAATAAATAAATCCATGTCAGACTGCTTACACTGCAGAGAGGAAAGGCACTATTGAAGTTAGGCAGATGTCAGTCTTTTGGCCTAATGCCAAAGGAGCAGAAGTTCAAAGGCACAATTTCTCTTTCCACTTACTGTAGGAACTTGCATCAATAACACATCTGTCATGATGTTCAAAAAGGGAAGCTTTGAGATTGGAGGGACCATACACCCAGTAGCAATAAAGGTATTTTAATAAAAACGACAAACTCCTATGTGTCCATTCTGAGCAATACAAGCTGTCTCCCGTGGCTTTGGTGACACCTGCCCTCCTCTCCCAGTATGACCCCCAGTTTGGAGATGCGTTCTGGAACAGTGCAAAGTACAACATGGTGTCCTATCTCCTGAGGATGATGACCAGCTGGGCTATAGTATGCAACGTGTGGTACCTACCTCCTATGTTCCAACAAGTAAGGCAGGTGAAGTGGTCATGTAAAATGATTGTGTGCCTTATTGTGGATTTTGAGCATTTTGGGCTCTTTTGTTAGGATGGAGAGGATGCTGTCCATTTTGCCAACAGGGTCAAATCGGCCATAGCACACCAGGGGGGACTGGCTGATTTGTCCTGGTAAGAATTCTGCCATATTCATGCCTTCATTAGCCTGTTTGTCATTAAAAAAATGAACTCGTGTCTTCCATAACTTAATAAAAACACATCAGGTCATTAGTATAAACATAATTAATACTTATTGCTTGCCTAAAAAGACTTTAATGGACAATTTCTAGCCTGTACTTGTAATATTGATTTTTTAAGGTAAGTACAGGCTAATGGCTGAGTTGGTTGTGTTACAGGGATGGAGGCTTAAAGAGAGGGAAGGTAAAAGAATCCTATAAGGAGGAGCAACAGAAGATGTACAGCAGTATGATCGTTGGGCACTGAAGACAACTTTGCCAGTTCTACACATTTAGATGAGGTGTTCTAGAAGCATCTGGAAACCTATAGACTAGCATGAATCTAGAGGGTTCTTGAGAAGTCATTGATAATGGTTCTTTTTTAGCATACTATCAGGCCTACTCTGTAATTCTGAAATGTTACCTGGAGCTCATATGTTCTGTGAGATGCTTGAGAAAGTGGGAACTGGTTTTTTTTTCTACTTTGCTGGAGACATTTGATGTGAACATGTCAGTGAAAGCTGTGTACTGAATTGTCATAATGTGACAGACTTTTTTAATATGCAAATTTTGATTGTTGTTTTGGTCTTTGTACTTCAATCATCTGATATTCAATCACATTTACTTTTTTTTCTAAGCTGTTACATTTTTCCCTTTTAAACTGTTAAAATATCACTCAGGTTGGTTGTTTTGATGCATAGTTGTATATGTGTCATTTCTGTGGTTGGTTATGAAATTGTTGTTCTTTGGTCACAATTTTTACAGCTGTACCATTTCTTCCAAATTGTTTCAAGAACAATTTCTTGTGTGTGATAGATCTTGCTAATTTTAGGGCCTTTTGCTATATCAGACCACTAGGGGTCACTCTAGATCAAGAAAGAAAAATGTCTTCTTGAGAAACAAGACTGAGATTGTATGTTTAGTCTGTATTCTTTCAAAACAGTCACTGCTGTTAATCAGTGTTATCATTTCAGAGTGCTAGAGATTTTTTTAAACCATGTAATATGATATAAGCTTAATAGTGTGCATAAAATACATTACGAAATGTATGCGTTTTTAATTAAATTTCCTGAGACACTGTAAATGTGACTCAGCTTGTTTGTCTCTTTGATCTCTTAAAGCTAATTATTAATTAATTTTTATTTTAAATCGAAATAACATTTTCAGAATGGTTTACTTGAAAATGTTGAATACTTTTCAAACTTCTGAAGGATGATGTCTCTGTCATTCAGTACTAATGATATTAAGAGCATCGTTGACTTCTTGATTTCAGTACTACTAGCTCATTTTACTTACAGCTCAATTGCAACGCCTGCCATTAGAAGCTCATTAGAAACGAACGTTTCAGAGCAGAAATTCTCAGTGCCAAAATTCGAAGTTTCTTTCCCCAGAAGGAGAAACATGCAGCTCTGGTGAATCTGAACAGCCTGAAAAGAGGGAGTGTGGGCGATGCATGTTTACTGTGACGGCACTTTAATAAAGAAAGCAGAGAGTGTGAAATAGCACAGAGTTATTCTTTGGCACAGAGGGATGGAGCAGGCTTAGATTTCTTAGGTTCCCTCTTTCATCCTCTCTTTTTTCTCACATTTGCCGTCTTATATCCAGACCATCCTGAACCCCTGTGGTAGCACAGGGCTTTAATAACAATCCTGCAACTTAAATTGCTTGAACAGAAATGTTTGTTCTCTCCTAACAGGATTGTGAATTATTAATCGGATCTGAAGCTGATTTCGTAACCCGGTTGTTGGGGTGGGATTCTCCTCAAGCAATGCTGCAGCGCACCATTTACTGTGATGTATGTGTCTGCACATCTTTATATCCAATTTAATGCGATTCAGATAGATTTCAAAGAGACATCATAAAAAGCACAGGAGTGACCCCTGCAGCGCTCCCGCTGTGGAGACTCTATGATTACCCACCATGTCCCTGTGTTTTGATTAGATTTTCTTGATTTCTGGTTTTTTTTACCCAGATGTGATCTATACAAATGCAATGCTAGTACACTCAGTAAATATGAATAAATCACTAAATTAGATCATTTTCCTAGAGAATGTAGTTCAAGCCAAACATCATTTTAAATCACAGTTCGCCTGGACACAGAGTGGCTTACCCAATCAGAAGGGTAAATGACCCTGGCTCTATTCTGGACCCACTATTAGTTAGAGGAAAATGTTTTTTAAATACATTGTTCCACAATCCTTTCTGTGACTCTAGCGGACCTTCTGCACTAATGTAGGAGATTGTGAGGTACGATGCGTCTCTCAGGGAAAAATCAATAGAGGAGCATTGAGAAAAATCTCAGCACACTCCCTCTACTCTCTAGTGCCTCCACACCTTGACAGGGCTTAATACTTGATTGTGCTCTACCACTACCCCGTTAAACGCATCTCATAGAATCAAGCTGTAAATGCTAAGTGCTCAATAAGGAAGGCTGTTACTCATGCCTGGCCTGATTTTGGATAAGAATCTGTTCATTCTCACAACTGAATGAATCATCAACTCGTTAAGTGTGAATCATTACCATCCCAGCTCTGCTGCTGCTGGCATTAGGTTCAGTGTAGGGTACTCATGATGAAGCCAATACATGCCATTTTAAGTGTAATATTTTATGCGTCTTAATAGTTTGATACCATGAATATTGGTTGGCCACCACTAGAGTGTGTCTGCATATGGACAATAATAGTAATCTGTACTGGAAATATATTTATATAATTTGTTCATAATTTGTAAAAAAAAAAAAATATATATATATATTTACTCTAGTGGTGAACAACTTATATAAACACATTTCCAATGCAGATTACTATTATTGTCTCCAGTCAGTTTAAAACTAGTTACCATATTAAAACTTATAGCCAGTGGCTGAATAGGCCAATTTCCTGTAGCAAGGCGCGACTGCCTACAGCGTGCACTTTCGGTGACACTGGGTACAGTCAGGCCTGACTGGAAAAAATGAATTACAAAGAGTATACATGGTTCAAATGAAAGGGTTGAGCACATGGCTGCCGAGAGGATAAATAATCCAATCAGACGTGTGTGCTCAGCCTCTGCGGGGCGGCCCAGCCTGCCTCTCCTGCTGGAACACGCTACGGCCCAAACTGGCAAACGCACACTTCAAGTATCCGTCATTTCATAGAGCGCACAAATCCTTTTTGCCTTAGCGAATTTCTTGAAAGAATGGTGAAGTTTAAAATACTGTTAATTCACCACTATAGAAATACTGTGTTGTATAAAATCAGTTGCACATCAGTTATGTTACACTTAGAGCACATTCTAGCTAAGAGTTAAACTTAGAGCAGTGTATAATAGGAGAAATGTATCATTTCTGCAATGCACACTTCACTATTTTTACTCTGAAACAGAATAACATTTCCAGACAGTGTGTTAGTGTCCCATGTGTGAGAATTCCAGCACTTCAACTCCAGAATCAAGGGTGTTTGTTCTAAATCTTGTGCCCATTGTACTGATCTATGAGGGTCCAGGAGGGGGAAACATAACACCAACTCATTTGTGGCTCTGCCTGATTAACATAGCTTAATGAAACAGGCTATAATTAGGTCACATTGATTTTTTTTCCCTTTTTGATTGAGCTGCGATGGAGTCCGAACTTCTTTGAGTAGAGAGTTGATTGATTTGCGGTAAGATTCCATGCTATTCAGTTTGAGAAATAATTATGTTCTTATTTAATTATCACTAGCTTCCTCTTTAGAACTAAGCCTTTATTGCACATTTTGCCTCTCTGTTGCAGTTTCATCTATTTTTTTGGTGTGTAAATTTTTTAGATTCGAAATTGGTTGAATGAACCTTCTGATTTAAAACCAACCTGAAAGAGAACTCTGTGGGTATCTCATGAGTTATCAAATAAACATGGAGCAGATTTACTATTGTTTTAAAGACCAGAGAACAGGCCAGTATAAAATAATCCACTTTTAGGAACACAGTCATAAATAGTTGCCTGTAGTTTCTGTGATGTGAGATGCATTTCTTCTTTTATTGACAGAGTGGTAGAATTTCACCTTGGATTTGAGGCGCGTGTGGTTGGCTGGTCCAGGCACTTCACCCTGTGCTGTGATTGCTTTTGTTTTCGGGTCACCTCCTATCTATGGCTCCAACTTTGCCAATCTGTCAGGACTTGTTATATGAAGACAAAGGCCTGCTCACGTGGAGCTACAGACGAGCAGCTCTGTGGAAATGTACATAAAGCCGTAGAGGGGAAAAGCAACAAAGCAACCGATTTAGAGTGTTACTCTTTCATGGTTTCTGAGCAATGGGTGTCTTACCCTGAACACATTCCATAAAATTCACTCTGCAAGTTCATCAAATAAATAATGAAATAAATGCTGCGGTCCATTAATAGAAAATTATCCAGTCTCATGATTAATTGCATTAAACTTATGAAAGTGTGTTTTTGTACAAATCAAGGGGAGGAAATGATGGATGAGAATCCATGATGAATGAAGAAAGCATCTGAGCTAAATTGAAAGTGTACTCATCCGTTCTCTCTTCACAACTAATGATAAATTGAGCATGTCACACTGAACAATACAATGTAGAGGTTTAATCCTAATCCACACTTGAAGGCAGGAAAGGACAGTAGCAGGTAGTTTTTGCACCCCGTTTCTAAAAATCTGTACATAGTAATGGAATGATATAAAATCTTCCAATGAATCTTCACCTCATTGATAATCAGCCAGGTAGTGTATTGAATCCTGTGTTTGGTCTTTCCTTCTACACAGAATGGTCCATCAGCCTGTATTCTGTTTAAGATAATGTTGTTTTATTATAACTGGTCTTCTGGGAATGGTAAGATTAAGACTGAATTTAAAAACATTAATAAATGGTCTTATGCATTTAATATTTATGCAGTACTTTTAGCTAATGGGCTATTCTGGGCTGAATCTTTGTTTAACTTAAATGTAGTGAACTCAAAATTAGTTGTTTCAGAAATGAGAACTTTCTTGAGAACGAAATAGACAGTTCGCTACAGCTGCAGTAGGTACAGCAAAAGTGGCATTTAATATCTAATTAATATGTTTTATATGTTCACTTAAATGTAATTGTGTCTGTGTGTTTTGACACTGGGTGATTCTCTAGTGAAAGGAAAATTTAGTAGAAAAAAACTAAAAAATAAGATCAAGCACTGATGAAAAATTGTACTAATTGACAAGCTGCCAAAGTTACAGATGATCAAATTCATATTAAGCTTTCATCTGGCTCTGTTCCAGGCCACAGTGTGTGTTGTAAATAATATTGCCATCTGCGAGGTGCCGACAGTTGGGAAATAAGAAGTCACATGAAAATAATTAATGTAGAGAAGATAAAGGAGGCGGTGTCTTCATAAACACTTCGGTTCATTGTGAGTTGATTTTCCTTTTCTTAATGCGGTCCACCTAGAATGAATATCACATACTAATACTATATGAACTGTTCATCCTACTATTATAGAAACAGAGGATTTGTCAAAGCAAAGTGACAAAGTGCTCTACTGCACATACATAAAGACTATTTAGTTAACGATAGCTTGCTGTGATAGCTAATGAAGTATAATAACAAATTTGGTCCTGATTTTTAATTTGTTCAGTCATGTTTACTAGACATGGAGCTTTTTTTCCCAGCGGCACAGTCAAGAGCAAAGCTTTCTGGGAAAAAATGGGAAAATCATAATGGCAGTCACACTGTCTACATATCACATCAGAGCCAACGGCAAGCGGTGCAAGTGATATTGAAATGCACTGTTCAATTTCATTTTCTCCAAAGAGTGGGGAAAAAAATAGAAGCCGAAAATATCAGTTCACTGGAGCAGCACGCTACAAGTTCACACAGAAATGAATATTTTCTTTAATTTCTCTGCATGCAAGGGGCTTTGGGCCCCAAGACAATGTTGATGGATGATGTTTTAATGCTGCTGAATGTTATTTTTACTGAACAGGGAAAACTATAAATTTTTACTTCATTGCCAATGATCGTGCCCTGTGCATAAAAGTGTGGCAGGCCCGCGTTGCCCATGACTAATCGCCTCTCACAGCAGATGTTACTTTGCAGAAACCAATTCTTCAGATAAGATTTGCAGAAGATTAATTGTCTACAGCTGTTTCATGGCCCAGTGCAATCTTAATACATTTATGATAAGTTTAAAAGCTCGCTAGACGCAACACACGCTCCCGAGTGAGACAGCAGGGAGAAAGGGAGGCTTTATTCCTACATCTGGATTCACATCCTTCATCATATTCATTATTGCCTTTATGCAAGGCGATGGGGGCTGCACGGGTTATTATTGTGCAAGGCGCGGGAACATTCAAGCCCTCAACCCTTTCCTTTATCCTCTTTCTTTCTCACCGGCCCATATTTTCTCTCCTTTTTTTCCAGGAAGGAATTATTCAGATCTGTGCAAATGAGTTGTTTCCATTTCTTGCCCCTCCGGGTGGAAATTGAAAGTGACCCGGTGTGACCCTCCTCTATTAATCGTGGCAAATTGCAGCAAATGCACAATCCAGACCAGGCTGATGGTACAGGGTCCCCCCAATGAGCCTTTAATGAGGGAGATATGACCCATCTGGCTTCTCTCACTTGCACTAGTTAAGAACAATCACAATGTTACGACCCAAACCAGGGGTCTTATCAAGTGGCTTTACATTTTTTCTATTGACGACTAATCATTTCCCTTGGCCTGGTCATATGCCAAATGTCCCACATGTGCAGGGTGTTATTTAAGCAGGTCTTTGTGGCTGCTGGCGCAGTTCAACCAAGCGCTAGTGGTGAGAGGAGCACAACAGATCCTCTAAGGAGTGTGTGAATTTTTCATCGCACCACTATAATAACCACAGTAAAATCTCTTGGCTGAATCTTCTTCTTAATAACACGGTCCTTTTGCATACAGGCCAGCCAAAGTACAATTGAGTTTTGTGTTCCTGACATGATCATATGCATCCACTATATGCTGTACGTCCAGTGTGATCTCATGATAGTTAAACACTACATGGACTGGTTGTGATTTGAGGTGACCCTGGTAACACATGCTTTAGGTGTATGTACAACTACAGCGTGCTCCCACCTCACTGGCTGATCATGTAAATAACACTAGTCAATAATAATTTTTCTTCCTGTAAGAAAAATACCTGTTTATTGTGCATGTTTTGCATGTTGAATTTAAATATTTATTTTTGGAGAATTTCTTGATCACCCACAGTTTTTGTTCCAGGATACTCACATATCATGTATAGTATAGAAAACTGGCACCAAGGAAAACGGATGTTGGCAGACTAAGAGGAATCTTCCTGAATATATAGGCAAAATCATACACTGTACGTTTGTACATATTTTATTTATTACAATTTATGAATTGTGCTAAAGGTACTCTAAAAGTACTATCTATTTTTTCAAAAAAATAGTTAAAATTGTGTTGCCCAGTGTAATCCTGACTTAGAAAAGCATGTGATGCATGTTGGACAGTTAGCTGTGACACCTTAGAGAAAGTGAACCCTGTAGGTCTGCATCTGGGCCACATGTACTGTATGTATCTAATAGAATTTGAAGAAAGTACTCATAAAGTCACCATAGGGATATACAGCAAGTAGCCATGTAGGTGATGTGGCCCACATGCTCCTGTTTTACAGATCAGTCTCATGATAACCATCACAGGACTCCTGGCTTCTGGTTATTACCCCCCAGAACATTAAAGAGCAATAAAGCCAAACTGAGTATTAACTGACAGGTAGGCCATAAATAACACTAGCTAACCTTGGCTGGTGCTTTGATTCAAAGCCACCTTGTGCATTGAACACGACTTAATATGGTGTAATAAAACAAAACCTTCACTTCATAAATTTGCATGATTTATACGAGGAATATTAAATTAATTTAACATTATGAATATGCAAACACATGAAACTGATGTAGCTGCTTAATGTTCATTTATCCTAATATGACATGCTCTTAATTAGTGATTGGTTGCTTTTTCTTTCTCTCCTTTGTCTGCCAGAAAAAGAAATAATTAACTTTATGAACTTAATTATGTGGCTTCTGCAAAGTTTACATCTCATTTCAGGATGACTTTTAGTCAGGGCTTTTAAATTTTGCTTCAGAAATGTAAATACATCACATGGCACATCGCAATAATAGATTTCTGATAGTTCAGTACTTCAAATTCATTCAAAATGATTTTTTGTAAAGTCCATTTTTATCCGCTGCACATAGACGTTGGCAAATGATGACCCATGCAGTGTAGCGTGTTCAACACAGTTCTTCCCCCCTGGCGTCTGGGCGTTCTGCTGCAGCGAGGGCAGGCCTGGCAGGGCCGTGATTCCTCTCTCCGTGCCTTCGATCATTATTGTGCTCCAGCGCCCCATTCCTCCTGCACACCTTCCAGCCCTGCGCACGAACAGATAGCTGTCACGTATGAAAAATAGGATGCCTCCTTAACAAATGTCTCGTTCTCCGCAGATTATTTACTTTTAATGTGCGGGGGATGAGAAAAGCACTTAATATGTGGTTGCGCCGGCCTTGATGTATGGGGTGACCCGAGCTGTGGTGGCACCACAGTTTGCTCTTTTCTAATAAATCTATCAAGGCCTGGAGATTTTGTGTGGCTTATAACAAATTACGTTATAAAATCCCTATTCCTTTAACAAAAGAACTACTCAGTGCCACTGATGTCTAATACATTGTGCTTGTAACTAACTCTGGGTCATTCACTTTAGCTACGTGGCATTTAATACAATTAAAATTTAATTCATAACTGATCTATGAGTGGTCATGTGTCACATTTATTTCTAAATCTACTTATTTAGAAGAAAAAAAATAACAACTGGTAAAGTCAGGGTGCATCTGATTGGTTGGTTCATATGGACTGTACTGGAGTCCATTATGGTGATGTTTTTATGAAATTGTTGGCGACTTGTTGCAAAACTCTTATTTGCCCTTGTTATATTATTGTGTCATTATGACTGCAGAATAACACAACATTTTGTCATGTATTTATCTCATAGATTATGAGTTAATCCCTTCTGTTATTCTGATTTTCAATGTTTGATGATTAACGTGAGGAAATTTTAATTTGTATCATTAATATCCTGAATGATGCTAAAATCAAACATGGTAATATCAGGTCTTGTATAAAGACAATGAGATCACTTCTATCATTTGTCTTATTTAAATAACAAATGATAACACTTTATTTCAATTCATAAAGAGATTAATTTTCCTCAGATTTTGAGTATCAACTAATCAGAGTAATTTCACCAGACCTTAATCAAAATCCCCAAATCTGTCATCAATCTTCCATCTTTAGTAGATATTTTGCAATTTTAATTAAAAATCTTTTTCTAACCTCTGAAAATGACCCACATTTTTGCCTGACTTGGATATGTCAATGTTAATCGTATTGAATATAATGTTAGAGTGAGTGCATTCAATGCAAGTTGTAATGCTGGTTAAACACAATGCAGGTCAGTGCAAGTTAACACAAAGGAAAAGATAATCTTGGTGTGTTTTTTTTATTGCTGATAGCAAAAAATCTCAGTTTCTCTCTGGGGCATTTTTTTGCAATACTGTCCTATAAAATTCAACCTAATCAGGACAGTGTCATTTTAAGGAGGAAGTCAACCAGTAAACTAACACTCACAACTGAAGCTTTGATCTATCCAATATGCTAGTCACGTTCAGTCAATACTGTTTGACAAGAAGAGAAATTTAAAGTGAACTGCAGAAGTTTGTTCACTATTTAGGATTTGTGCGTTCGTGCACACACATGCATGTTCTCCAAAGGCTCAGATCATGTACAGTTGCACAGTCAAACAGGTTCACCTTCTAGAGTGATGACACTAGTGAACTCACTCCCCTGGGGAACTGAGTGAGGACAGTGAGGAGGTACTCCGAAGCCTGCTGGCCTGGAGAAACCCCTAGGCAAAGCATGAGGAATGAAACAGATGTGGAACGAGAGACAGCGCTGTGGCTGGGCCAGTGTTTGTGTTTGGAAGGTGAAATGAACAGGAAAGCACATCACCGGGGACTAGAGTCGGCTGCCACTTGTTGATGGGGAGGGTGAAGATGAATCACTAGATTATTCCCAGGGCTGTGCTCTCTGTAAATGAGAAAAGAGGCATATGCAGCCACTTTCTCATCATCCTTTTAATAACCTGTAATACTGTAGCGGGGGATTTTTGCCATCATGAATCTGATTGATGGCCTCGCCTACAGAACACCACAAGAGCAAAGTAAATTGACCAAACAGCTAAACATATAAATTATTAAAAAAGGCGGGGCTTGCCTCCAGACCCTTGGGAGCGAAGAGAGCAAATGGCCTTTATTTAAGATCATCCCATTTCCAAGAGCAATTTATAGTCTATTGACTCGAGACAGTTTCTTTTCAGGTGCGGAAATTGTCTTACATTGCACATGAGATGCTGACACCGGATTTGGAGGCCATCACAAGAGCAAACAGCACATTACAAAGCCCCTGTTCAGGTTGCCAGATTACAAATCCTCTGTTCAAGTTGCCAGATTTACCATCTTCACTTATCAACAAAGACAACCCAGACCCTCCATCTCCTTATTCCGATAACTGTGGGGAGAAGCAACGTTTTTCTGGAAACCTGTTGTGTCAACACCAGCTAAAGTGAATTTTCCTATTATCTTCCTGCCTCTGATGTTTTGAGCAGAGAAATCCTTCACTGCCACTCAAGTCTATCAATGTCAAGTGAGGGTTTAGTAGCAGTCCTATATATTTGGATTAAACAGTCAAAGTCATTATACAAAATGTTATTGACCTTTTAAGAAACAAGTTTAATAGGTTTTTGTTTTCTCTCTTCACTGGGTCTGCCTCAAATGGCAGCTCTCCTTATAAACTCCTCTCAGGATTTCCTCAAAATGAAATCCAGCTATTTATACTTGGTATTACATGTAACTGGGAATGTGCAGAGAAAGAAAAAAACAATGGAGTAAGACTAACCAGTGACTAGGACTACAAACAAAGATAGGGATTAGGATTCCATGAAAGGCCACTAATTTTACGGTTGCTTGGCAAAGCTTTATAAAACCTGACATTTCTGGTTTGGCTGAGTTTATGATTTATTGAAGTGGAAAATGAAAAGTAATACACATGAATATTTTTAATGTGATTAGAAACCTGTATCATGTTTCAAAACAGAATTAATGCATTATTGATTATCAAAGTTCGGAAGGAAATATTTTGAGGTATTGGCAGTATCAAATATTTGAAAGTGAATGTGTTTATAACAGGCTGTCAAAAACTGGTATTATGAATATCAACCTGTGAGAGACAATATTTATTATGACTCCTCAACACTTCAAATGTGTGAGAATCTAAAGGTATTACATGAGGTATCTCGTCTCCTGAGAACAGCTGGCCCCTCCAGCTACCTGTGTGTGACTTGTGTAGACTCTCTCACCTGCCTGCTGTCAGAACAGTTATTCACCATCTCATCAGCACTTAGCTTTTTTCCAATTTCAGGCCCAGGGAAGTTACAGCTTTTTGTACAAGCGCCTTCTGTAATTGAATTTGCCGCAGAAATGGCGGGCTGGAGAATTTCATTTTCTTCCCCTATCGCCCGTGTATGAGTGCAGGGAGGCTGAAGCAGACAGGCACCTCCCCTCTCTAAACTTATCTTATCTCACCCCTGTCTCCCCATTACGGTCAATCTCTCTCTCTCTCTCTCTCTCTCACTCTCTCTCTCTCGATCTTTCTTTCTCTTGCTCGCTCTCTCTTTCTCTCTCACTCTCTCTGTCTTTTTCAGCAGAAGACAGACTTACCCAGCCTGTCTCTCTGTCTCCTTCCACAATCCCTCTGTCTGTCTGCAGGGCACGTTATCCCTCAGAGGGACAGCCTGGATCCCCCTCTCTCACCCTTCTCTTCTGCCGCGACCAAATCCTTGTCCTCTGATAATCTCCGTGAACGTGGGAGCTTGTCACTGTGGCTATTTTCCCCTAAATGCCTTCCACAAATAATGGTTTTCAGAATGAGCATTAACAGGCTTGATTACACGAAATGGCCCTTTTAATTTACAGCGGGATTCTATTGATCACAGGAGTGCAGATTAAAGCGTTCAATGAAGCCAGTGATGAGGTATTAACCAGCTGAAACCCCCCAGGGGAGCAGAGGGGAGCAGGAGGCAGGCCAGCCTGGCCAGCCTGTGTACTGTTATTCCCCCGTAATGAAGTGCCTCTATGCGGCGGCATGAAGCACAGTCAGGAAAAATAGATTGAAGATGATGAGCTCTTCAAAGTCATTTCTTGCTCTCTCATTCCCCCTCATGCCCTGCTCCTCCTGCCATTCTTCTGAGCCACTTCTTTGCCAAAATGCCCAGGATTTACTTAGCTGGACCAATGCAATTTTTATGACCTTATTGCTTTTTTACCATGGTAATAGTTTTGAATCAATTTATCAATCTGCAGGAACCATCAGGCATGTTGCCCTCAAAGATCAAGTCCAGGTCATTCCATCAATTCACTGAGGTGCACCGAGATGGAAGGTGAGGAGAAAAAGAAGGCCCCCTCCCCTACCCCTCCCCTACCCCTCCCCTTGCCTTCGTTGCAGTCTCCTATAAAAGGACGTTCTCCAGCTGTCTCAGATGACATGCTGCTATAGGGTTGACTTTATCCCTATCTGGCCTTTGTCATAATCATCGCAAAACTCTGGTAGTACAGGGCTGTTGTTTATCTGCTCTTAGAAACTAATGCAAAAAAAAGGTGGAAGGCGGAGTGCCTTTGAACTCTGTGACTGTATAGTAAGCATCGCTTTCGAAAGAGCTGAGCTACATTTATGAATAACCTTTACAGCATTTTTGTTTCATGAACCAGTTGATTTTAAAATATGTTCGAGTGCATGTGGTCATTTCTTTAAACTGGCCCTTGAAGATTTATCTGGTTTATTTGAAGGTCTTTTAATTTGGTAGCATTCCCTTGATGTCTTTTGTTTAGCTTGAACAAATGCCAATTAATGTTCCATTTCCCCACTCAAATGGGATCTGAGCTCCCTAATGCAATTGTGCTGAATGATCTGAACCAGCTACTGTACATGGAGTAATAGTAATGCAATAATGTGATAATGACAGAATAGCTTTTAGGGCCTGGCTTTTAAAATAAGCTGCATTTATCAGTGGTTTAATTTCAAAAGCCTCTATCAGTACAGCACATGTGATGGCTGCTTTATGTTAGATTTTTCAGAGCTGTAAACCTAAACCGCATGAGACATAAACACATAAATAAACAGGAAAAGAAAGTCTAATGTTGCTGTACAACAGCTGTCTTGGCTGGTATCAATTTGTACTGATTATTAAAATCATGTATACTGTTCATAATCACATGTTCAGTTAACCAGAATAGACATGTATTTGCATGAAGCTGAAACGACGGTCATGTATGAGGATCTGCCCTTCACTGCCCCCTGGCCTTTCGCCCCCTTCGCCGTGGGGTAATAAGTCTCCCAGAGCCCCAGCAAATCGGATCCTAATGAGCCTCTTTAAGGCTGTTTGAATTTCTAATGAATAACTCGAGGCACAAAAATAAACACATTGCTATTGATCATGCCATGAAGATTTAGGATAATCTAATAAGTGCAGCCAGTATTTGGCTTGAGTCTGGGCTCCCTGCACTCCAGCCACAGGGTGCTGCCGTGTAGGCACCAGACCAAACCTAGGTCTGATATCTGAAACCTCTCACTCCATAAACTACCTTTTTTGTGGAATATTTTTGTCCTTAAAGTCTATTGCACTAGATTATGTAAAAGACTTAATACCAGTAGGCTAATAGTAATAAAAACTGCAATTACACCCTTTTAAGCGACAAAATAATTATTAATTGTAATTTAAACAAAGGTTTTATATAAAGGCTACAATTTATTTTGTGGTCTGGATAGAATTTAGCAGTGTCTTACTAAGAGAAATATACATTCGAATGTTTATTTCGGACAAAATGCAGAAAAGAAAATGTTAATTAAAAAACTGTGACTGAATTCTGCCTTAGCAGTGCCTGGGTTAAAATATACATTTTTATAAAGATTAAGAAACATAATCTAGCAGTAAAATTAATGATGGTAAGAATGGTAACAAAATGATAACAAAAGTGTACATTTTTTGGTGAACCCTAAAAGCTGCCATACATCAAAAACAATAACCTTATTGTCATGACGTCAATTGATTTTCACAGATGTTTAAGACTGTCTAAAGTCAGGTGTCATCATAATTATAATAAATAAGTACATTTAATACACCATGTTGCTCAAAAGAATTACATCATCTTAACACCTCTAATTTTAAAGCAACAATTTATTTTTAATTTATAGGAATTACATATCATACCTTCAGGATGTCGATAGTGTAGTTCAGTCAGTTCTTTTTGCATTTCTTTTGTACAGTGCACATTTTAGGGACAAATTAAATGTAGTTGTTAATCTTATTTAGAGAAGATAAACGGTGTGGTGTCGCTTTCATTGCAAAATCAACACCAAGTATTATAAGGACATGGCTGTTAGACTTCCCTTTTGTTGCTAGAATATGAGACATTGCTTTTAATTTAGGAATGATACTTTAGGGATGATACTTTAGGAATGATACTTTAGGAATGATACTTTAGGAATGATACTTTAGGAATGATACTTTAGGGACTTAAATGTTAAATAATTTTCTACAGTGAGGAATCTGAATTTATACTTGATCACTTCAGTGAAACCACTTTAGCACATCGCCATGTCCTGTATTAATTCTTACTTAATGTATTGAAATGTTATGCAACGTGCTTAAGTAATAGATGAGTGCAGTCATGGGTGAGGTACAGGATTGATTATTCGATGACACTATCTGGTAGTTTTTAACTCATCCCTTTAAAGTAGTGCTAGCTGCCCCCCTGGGGTATAGAGCCTTGCAATGGTAATGGGTCTTTAGGGCCTCACGTAATGAATATTTAAAATGGATCTTACATACAACTGTGTCAAGGGCACTTTGTTAAATTTTATATTAGCATCACTCATACAGACTTTGCTGCGATTTGAACATTTGTGACACCTACATAATCATTTAGAAAAAATTGGTTATAGTCTGAATTTAACTAATCAGTTACTAAGAGTTAGATGTAAAGACTAAAGATGAACTCTCGCACACTGGCACATTGCATTCAAGGTATTTCAAATGGCAATACATTTACAATCAGATGCCTCCCGGGCTGTTAATGCCTCCAGTAACTTCATGTTTACCTTGATGCATTCTAAAATGGCCTGGGAGAGACATCCATCTTTCTCTGTGATAGCTGCGCGGCTGTGCTGGTCTTCCAGAGTGCAGGGGCTGTGTGGGGGCAATAAAGGGGTCACGGTAGTGTATTCCTGATTCCGCTGGGAATGTGCCTATAGCCAGCGCCCTCCGCGAGTCTTGACCTACAACGTTCCCAGAAAGGGGTCCAGTGTGCAATGGATATTATTAGACTAATACCCCTATCTCTCTCCCCTTGGAGGTTCGCCTTAAAATGAGCATTAAGCAAATAGCTAATGGAATTTGGGGGTATAATAATATAGGGATATAGTGAGACAATTCTATTAACAAGATATAAATCATGTTGAGTGTGAGGTAAGTGTTTTTTAATTGATTGATGGAAAAGACAATCCATAGGTTTTCTGAAGACTAACAGCCATTTACCGTCTCCTCTGCAGTAAAAGAGGCAAAACGGGAAAGATAAGGAAATTACACTGTGCAGGGGATAAATTATTCAGAGAAGATAATCATTTTGTGCTGACATTACTAATGTGAAGAAGCATTTAATCTCCCCTTGCAAGGCCTACTCCTTTGGGACATGGAGGACTTGGGTGAAGGTTTTTATAAAGATTAAAGCTGTGCCTTTCTGGACTGCCCTTACTTTGAGCCTTGTGTATTCTAATCACTGCAGCTGGTGGAAAGAGTGCGGGCAGAGACGCTCTGAGAACGCTCCTAAACTCATCAACTCCTAAACCACGAAAAATCTCAACACGAATCCTCCCTGCTGTAATGTCAGGGCAACTCTTTTCAGTTGTCTTTATTAAAAGAGTGGAACACTGTTTTACATTTTGTCAGTTACTTATAGTATTTAATTTCCCCAGGATCTTAGGTATTCGTTTTCTGATTCCATCTTAGTTTAAACATTACTCAGCTGTGGTTCATTGCTTTTAGTAAATGGCCCAAGCTGTTCTTGGTGCTCACAAAACACTGCCATGACACGTAGTGAATGTGAAGTGGATGTTTCAGTCTGGGCTTTGGCCATCCAATCGACATACAGATCCTTTCATGTGCAAACAGTTTCTTTACATCTGCTTTTGTGACACTACACGGGAAGACAAATTGGTGTAAATACCGATTTATCTGTGCACACAAAAGTTCCTGGATCAAAACCACCTTGTCTAGGTTTGAACAATAATATCTTCCTAATATTAACTGACGATAGCAGACATGTTCAGCCCTTAGATGTAAACATCCTGTTTCTTGTGAATCAACAGATGTCTCCATCTGCCCAGGACACTCTTCTCACACACACACAGACACACACACACACACACACACACACAGAACACATCTGCAATGTATACCCACATTGATCTCGGCATAGATCCATTGTGTCAGGATGATACACATTATTTACAAGTGTCTGCCCCCCCCCCTTGCTATTTCTCACCTCACCTCTCTTCAAAGGGTGAATTAGAGGAGGAAGAAAAGAGAAAGAGAGAGAAAGAAAGACAAGAGCAGCCCACTGATAGCCATCTACCATGACAAATTATGAGTGTTACAAAATAAAATGACAAACGGGGTTGCTGGGCTGAAAGTTAACAAGGTCCTGATCAGCCAGAGCTGCCGTTATCTTCTCTTCATGTTTATTGCAGGCAGGCATCTTATTGCCCCCCACACACACACCCACCCACCCTGACATTGATCGACAGCTTCTATTAAGGCCCCTTCCCTGCAGGGAGCAGATACATTAAATAAAACTGTTATTGCTTTTCATTGGCTGCCCCATAAAATATTGCCACTAAATAGCTGCTGCCATCAGATGCAGTTTTGCTACAAGGTTTTAATTTGAGAGACTGCTTTCTAAGGGCGGCACCACTGACACCAGCCTTTGTCTCTGCGCTGTAATGATTGTGTACATATCCCTGAATTGATGGGCTACTGCCTTGTTCGTCTTTGATGTGTGGCCCTGTTTGCCAGGCAGGGGAGCAATGCCTGAACACGGATTTTATCTCTCCATTCTCTGTCTGCTCCTCCCCTCCTCGCTCCTGCACCTCTCTCCTCCCTCCCTCTCTCGCTCTCTCGCTCTCTCGCTCTCTCTCTCTTCTTGTCTTGTATCCAGGCCGTGTGTCTTATCAGACACTGGGGCTCTGGAGTGGCCCTAAGCTCTCATCTGGCTACAAGATAAGACATTCCTGTCCGGCAGTGTGCATGGAAACACAACAAAGGCCAGCGTTGTCAGGCCCTAATTAGGGCTCTTTTTCTGTCTAAATGATACCCTTCCTTACACATACACACACACACATACATATGCACACACACACACTGCAATCGGAATTACAAGCGTAAAATGGGTCCCCAGTGCCAGCGTAATAATGATGTATTTGGTGGAGGACTGTGCTGTCCAGTATTGTCCCCCTCCCTGCGCCGTGCTGCTATCACCGTGCTGTTATCTCCGTGGCGACGGCGGGACAGCTGTACTCCGCGGTGTTGGTGTCGTGTCCCTGCTTTGTGTGCTGCATATTAAAAGCTTTATGGAAGCAATTAAATGTGTGCTTAATGGCAAGGAGCTGGCAGAATGAATGTACAATTGAATTAGCAGTTATGATGGGGCACATTACAAGATGAAGTAAATGCAATTACCGCAAGGCGTTTCCTCTCTCTCCTCCCCGTCAGGTTTGGCAGCCTGACATGACTTCATTACCCCCCTTTGTCACATACACTTTCCCGCTGATCTAATTTTCGCACAGCTGGAAGCATCGGGTCAAAGTGAGCATTCGCTCTCTTCTCTGCACATTCATTGATATTTCAAATACCTTTTTGGATTGTGTTGCTTTAGAGTTGACTCATCCCAGTAGTAATTAATTTGGAAAGTGGCACAGGCAGGAGGAAACTGCCGCATGGGCTAAACTCAATTATGACCACACTCTCCTGGCTCAGCAGGCTTGGGGTAAGACACTGTGTCTCAGACCACCGAGGAGCTTAAGGCTTTTGTCAAGGGTTAAACTGAGAACTGGAACCCTTATGTTGCAGGTAAAGTGAACGTGTTTGGTCTGCACTGTTCGGTGTGAGCACCGACTTGATAAATGTGTGGATTCTTTTTTGATAAGGATATGAAATGTCACAAAGTATAAGAATAAAAGACATAGTGTAAAACAGTTGGTAGGATTGATGATATCATAAGAAAGATATTTGTGTCATAGAGGTCATCCTAAGATCAGAAAAAGTATTGAAATAATGCATCATAGTAGCTCACCTCTGTCAAGCCAAGCGCTATGGAAAGAATCCTGTGTTGCAACATTTAGAAGAAGAAAATATTTGTTTGTTTGTGTCATATATAAGCTTCTGGAACATTTGCATTGACCAGAAATGTACACCTTATCAATCTATACTGCCTTTTTTTCAATTTCCCAAGAAATGGGGCTCCTAGAAAAAAGAAAAGAAAATCACCAAAGTTTTCTCTGTGCCATAAGTGAGAAGAGCAGGAAAATGTGAGCATCTCCCTCTGCACTGTAAGGCCCAGACCCTCAGGATGAACTTCTGCTCCACGTCCTGCTCCACATCGACTGGCAGGGAGAGCACTACTGCTGAATATGGTGTCCTTGCAGATTGAGTGGTCACTTGTTCAACTTTGCCCATTAACCTGAGTGCAGCAGGCAGTTTGCACTCCCCCAGGCTTCAATGATGCATTTATAGTGCAGCCACAGACTAATGGAAGCCCTGCTAAGGTGTGTTAACAATTTTTCTAGCGATTAATGAAGGGGAATCATGGCCAGACTAGACTTAGCCCATATGATTTAGTAGCTTTTAAGGTAGTAGCGATGAATATAATGCTTTAGAAAGAGCTTCTGTACATTAGATATATGACACCTGCTACATTAAGCTACATTAAGGTTTAATATGTCTTCATTACTGGCAAGCTGCCGAACCCCTTCAAGGTTGAAATAGAGATCCACCTTTCATTATGCCACCCATCATTGCTCTGTGGAGAGATATCAAATAATAATGGAATTGTTGAAACAGTTCTGCCCGAGTTGTTAATGTTAATCGATGTATTAAATATTAAGGATTTTCATAACAGGACTTTGAACAGCTGCCACAGTGCTGTGTAAGGGTGATTCAGAATTCCTCCAGAGGCCCAACTTTTCTCTCATGCTTAATTAAACAAAGTAGAGCATCACAATAGCCCTTTGACTTCTTACCTCTGACCTGCAGTAAAAAAGTCATCGGAGTCATTGGAGTTCTAGGTGATTTATGTCAGCCTGAATACACATGACAAAGTCTTGTTGGACACGCTGATTCAAAATATTCTTGCCAATAGCAAAGTATTAATGTAGACAATATTTTCAATTTGACAAGTCAGCAAAAAGTTCTAAAGTACTAAATATGTACTATATATTGCTGTGCACCCACAAATAATTCTTTAGGGGAAGAAAATAATGTTTTGATAATATTTCATTTCATAAGTCATTTTTTGGACCATTGGTCCACTTATCATGATGTTCCCACAATTTACTTATTGGTGGGGCTGCAATAAATGAATATATGGATTATGTTCGTGTAATGGATAATTACAGTCATTGTAATTCTTCACAATATTATTATGTTATTATTGTGTTATTATTATTATGTTCTTGTAATGGATAGTCATTGTAATTCTGCACAATATTATTTTTATTATTATGTTATTATTATGTTATTGTTATGTTATTATTATTATGTTATTGTTATGTTATTATTATTATGTTCTTGTAATGGATAATTACAGTTATTGTAATTCTGCATAATGTTATTTCATCACAATACTTCATAATAATAAGTATAACAGACCTTATCATAACAATCACATGTCTGTGCTATGGGTTCACATGTCATTTTTAACATAATTACTTTTTTTCACCCAGATTAGTCCACTGTACTGTGGAACTTAATCAGCAGGTTCTGAACCTGTAGCCCACATTGGAACTTAAGCAGCAGGCCCTGAAGCAGCAACCCTGGAGTTGTAGCCCTGGAGTTGTAGCCCACAGTGGAGCTTAAGCAGTAGGCCCTTGAGTTGTAGACTACAGTGGAACTTTAAACAGCAGGCCCTGGAGTTGTAGGCTACACTGGAACTTAAACAGCAGACCCTGGAGTTTGGTGCAGATGACAGCAGCCTTGCTGGATTCCTCCATGCCGCACACGATGCTTCACAAATAAACGCAGTGAGGTGAGTCGGGCTGAGGCCCTGCCCTCGCTCGGGCGCCCGCTGCCCGGCCCATTGTATAGAAAGAAAACAAGCTCCCCCGCAGGATGCCCGAGCCCAGGTCCAGCCAGCAAGATATTCCCGTCTGCTCTCTGTTTCTCTTTCCTTCAGAGTGTCCAAAGGCTTCATGGTGTTTACCTTGTAGTCCTTTGATGAGAGTAAATGTCTTTTTGTCTCTGGACCCTTTCATTCTGTCCAAATAGTGACAAATCAATTATGGGTTTTCAACACTGTAGAATGCCAAACTACATTTCATACAATTGTGCTTCCTAAGTTCACCAACTGTCATTATTCAGTGTTAGGGTCTCAGAGTAACTTTATGATACAGGGGGGGGGAATCAGTTTTATCCATTTATCTTAATTTCATAGTGTGCCTTCATTACATTAATAGTATTATTTCATGTGTCAGCAAATTTTGTCAATTACCTATACAGATAACAGGCAGGGACAGAAACTCCAAACCTGACATCAGAGATGACAGAACATGCTAACACACACGGAGCAACACTGCAACAATTACTGATGGCAAAAATTCGCCATTTGTCCTTCCGTGGCACTTTTACGGGCTGTAATGTGGAATTGTTGCCAATATCCTGCGTGGGGCAGATGGGCAAGTCAGCAAGATGGATCAGATGCCACATAAATTGGCGGCTGCCACTGAAAGCGAGGAGTGATACAGAACTGTGAGCTTTATAGGCCAGAGCAGAGAGGAGGCTTTGCCAAAGGCAACAGCTCAAACTATCTATTCAGATTATTCCCTATTCAGCACAGTGAGGAACACATTCAAAATGATATTTGCCCTGCTGGCTCCACTGCTGCAATATAAAAGAGAACTGTTCACCATGGAATTTTGAGTTGCCATAAGTAACAATGCAGTTACAATGCTTAAAATAGCTGCAGTTCAAGGTGAAATTATAATATTTGTATTTCCACGCCATTTATGTACGTAATTGGTTGATAGAGTCCTGGAGTTTTATACAGCAGGCATATGTGGGGCTGAGAATAACACACATTGCCACACCTGCCTGAATAAACAGGCCTGCTGAAGCCTGAGGCCTTGTTCTTCTTTCCATAGGCACCTTGGAGCATGTCAGCACAGAGTCCTTTTCTCCCTCACAGCCGAAAGGAACTCCTGAGAGCACCATTATCTGCTGGACCCTAAAGACTCTCTGGAGGTCTTTGGAGGTCCACTGTTTGCTTTCCACTTGGACATTTCAGATACGTGTGGGCAGAACAGAAAAATAGACATGATTTATTTTCACACTGCAAGGGATTTTTGCAGCATATTATGTATGCAATTGACTATTTCATTCCCTATAGAATTTCAGTTCCACAAAAACAAACAAAGCTCCCCTCCTGAGAAGTGCCATATTTCACAGCTGAAAGTGACCATTGCTAATGTGATTCACTTTATTAGCTCTGTTGGGTGAGGGAAAGGACACCTGACAGTGTGCAAAGGCTTCACAGGCACCCCTGGCCTACCGAGACACTATTACAACTGTATCTACTGCATGCACACGTAGATCCTGATCACGGTGTCATTCTGTGTGCTCCTTTACCACAATTGACTTGTCATGTATTTCACAGCTAATTAGGCCTTTACAAATGAGGCCTATGTCCACTGATAAGAATGTTGCTAAATTGACCGCAAATGCTACCATTCAATCAGGCACAATGGCCAGCCCTGCGGCAGTAATCAGGATTAATTAATACTGCTTTACAGGGAGCAGAAGAGATGAGAGAACAGCAAGGGCTTTTGGAAGTGGGAACACCCTATTATGTTGCTCTATCAGTGCGCTTTGTTGGAGCCAAGCTAGGTTAAATGGAAGAGTTAAAAGTGAGAGTATGACCAAAAAAGAAGGGTGCTACTAGTGCATTGTTTATAGAAGGATCCGTTTCAATACTTTATTGAGCTTGTCACAGCCAAACCATTTAAGTACCAAAGGACATGTGTCTATATTTATTCCATTTTATACTAAGCTTTGCTACTTTAAGTGTGTTTCTTCACCTCCAAACCATGTTTGCTCATGGAGAGGCCTCTGGATGCCTCTCGCTGTCTTCTCCCATTAGACCTACCATTGCAATCAGCTACGAGTCCATAGGCTGTGTGATTACTTGTGGCTTCACTAGTTTTTTTGGGGATTAACTCTCCCTAATCGAGTCAAGCTCACATGCACATGATGACAATCAGGCAGGCTGGCATGAGATATCTCCCGAGGGAAGGGGCAGAGGGCTGCTTGGCCCTCCCGAACATGGTCGTTGCACAGGGCGAATCCAGCAGTTGCTGGGACCTGGCATGGCCTTACAGCAGCGGTCAGCTACACTTTGATCTTCACTGGGCTGAGGCAGCCATTTTAGTGCAAGATCATCAATAGAGCCCGATGCCCTTAATTCAGCTGTTGTCAGCAATGGGACGGGGGTTGTGTTATTGCAGCAATATGCTATTGCAAATCATGAAAAGTGGTGGCAGCAGGTCTGGAAGTGTGATTGCTATAAGCAACTAGGTATTAAAACTGTGTTGTCAGTCATCTAAGTAATAAAAAGGCTCTGGAGATAGTAGGCAGTGTTTGCACACATCACGTAAGTGTGACGTCTGTCTACACGTTTTCTGAAATACAAATGTAGCGCAGTAGTGGTGAATGCTAAACGCACAACCATGTACTGCCAAGTGCATTATCTGTGATTCCTAGATGCAGAAAAGTGAACTAGGATTAAAATCTGAATTTCAGCAGGAAAGCTAATGGACATTTACGTTTTACCTGGCAAGAGTCATGGCACCTTTCAATGCTACAATATTTTACGGCATTTGGCCGTGGCAATGTGCGTCAACATTTTGTCCTGTCTTGTATAGTTGGTGTTGTAAAGAACTGATATTTTTAACGGCAGCTGTAACGGTGAGAAGACGGACGCAAATGCTGAGAAGAGCGAGATTTATTGAGGGCAAATCCGTAATCATCATATAAACTCCGAGGTCGAGTAGCCAGAATATCCATTCATAGACACATAACGGACATGCACGCGAGACATGACAAAAACAACGAAACTAAGATCCGTAACTGATGTACAGAGAAACGGATCAACAGCGAGGCAAGGAATCAGATACGTACTCAGAACAAATACAGATCCCAACTAACCAAAGACTGGGGAAGATACACACACACTAACAACCGGATAACAAGGAACAGGTGAACACAATGACAGGCAGTAATACAAAACAAGGGGCGTGGCCAATATGACCAAAACAGACACGTGGAGAACCAAAACAAGGAAATAAACCAAGACGCGGAGGAGAGGGGAGGAGCCAGCGTCACTGTTATACTGATGGATAGTTTCTAATTACACAACTAGAGCTAATCTAGTAAAGTTAGCTTTACTCAGCATTGCTTTGATGAAAGGCAACTAGCACTGTCACTGTAGATGGGCGTTTCAGTGTTTTGATGATTAACATTAAAATAGACAAACAATCAGGAGTGCAATAGGATGCAATAAGAAAATGAAACATTCAATGGACAAAGCCCAGCTGATTTCTAATACATACATACAAGGGTAAGGAAACTCCTAACAAACACAACCTGACCACTGTTTGCTTAGGTGTCAAACCGTCCACATCCTCCAGAACATTTAACGCTGATGGTAAAATTATATTTAAAAAAATGTAAATTTGTTTTAACTCCAAAAAACAATCTTAAATTCATGTGTGAATCTTATTCTTTTAAAGAACGACAAATTAAGTGACACGCCACGCCCACCTTCTTCTTTTTCATCAACCCTTTTCTTTTTTTTCTGTCAGCGAATTCGACCTTCATTCCCTGTGAGACAATGAGTGACGAAGGACGTGCTGAGTGGCTGACACTGCACTTCAGCCTGCTCGCTGCCGAGCGCCGCCACCACCCGCTCCCCACCCGCGCTTGATGAAGAAACGGAATCAATATAGTGAAGAATGATGAAGAAATAAAAGTGGGAGACAGACAAGCTGCAGAAATGAGTGTGGCGGTTTTACAATGGCACAGAGCTTATTTAGAATGGACAGTGGAAACCTGTAGATGCTTAACATTATTACTGCAACAAAGCGGTAATATTAAGAACACAATTTCTGATTAATAATAATAATAATGATAAGGGAGAAATATTGTAAACAATAATATGTCACATTTGCCTAACATGTTTTATGAAGGAAAGCATTTATAGACCCAAAAGCACACTGTAGCATGATACTTAACCCACATGCAGCCGTACAAAGTTTAACATCCCGAGGTTATTACATTAGCAGGAGTTAAAACCAGGCCCATCTCTACAACAGAAGGGAATATTTCACTTTAATGTTTACTGCCAACTCACTGCCAAGCATCTTCATTATGAGTGGTTTCGATTCTTATAAAAATAGTATTTCATTCTTAAAGTGCAGTTCAGAAGTAACTCTACTATATATTTCTACTGCATGCAACAGAAAACTGATTGATGAACATACAGAAGTTTGAACGGCTTTTTGAAACATTCAGACAGCAACACATTCAGAGTATTCATCTTCATTTTGTGAGCATCTTTGTTCATATTTGGTGTGTGAGAAAACCATTTATTATACTAAATGTCAATAAGCCTTTGAGCAATCACAAAATGTTAGATTATGTTCTTATCCATTCCTACATGATGTCATAAAAGTTACCCTATTTTAGACCACTTCAGCTTTTTTCTAAAAGAAATTAATCATCCTCAAGAAGACAAGTTATCTCTCTGTTGTCTGCCAGTGTCTCACACTGTTTTTGAGTTAATCAATACAACTCATTTTATTCATCTCTCTCTCTCTCTCTCTCTCTCTCTCTCTCTCTCTCTCTGTCCTTTCTTACCTTCAGAATTATGGGTACCATTAAGTTAAAAAAAAATCTTTGTATCATCATCAAAAAAAAAAAAAAAATCATTAAAACAATTCTTATAAAATAATTACTTATTCAAATATGTAACAAAAAAGTATGAAAGCTAGTATAAAATTTTATTGTATTAAATATTAGATGGCTCAATGCAACAGAATTACTGCCTACAGACATGCAGTAATATTCATGCTCCTACTATATGTGATGTATGTTGGCCATCAGTGAACACCTGACAAATGTGGTCACTGTTTAACATGAGTGGAAACATATTGCACCAATATACATCGTTTAAAGATGGAGCTAAATGACCCCATTGCCGCGATTCCTCTGTTTCCTCCACAATTGATTTATTTCACATTATTAATGAACTTTGGTGCAGTTCCACTTGTCAGGCCTGCTCTGCAGGGGTCAATAACGAGAGGAAACTTGATGTTAGTGGATCCTGCTTAAGTGATTCTGTCGTGCTAACGATTCAATATATCAGGACGAATGTCAGCCACTTATAATATGTTGATTCACCACCTCTAATCTGCATAAGCATTGGGCCGGCCAGGATCTGAGAGATTTATAATGGCCTGCTGAGATGTCCCAGCACTTTTGGTAAATATTTGATGTAACAGGTAGAGGCAGCTGAGTTGGACTGCCTGAAGCACTGTAAATAATCCACTTCCTGTTTCTCTGATACTAGTTGCAGCAGCTTTGGGATCTGGCTATTAAAGCCACAGTGTACAGTGTGTCAGTCACATGTGGCTGCCTTGCTGCCGGCCACAGCAGGGCTTCATCAAGCACCATGTCATGTGTTTAAGGAAGACTCATATCCCTCATTATTTTTGCAATTGTTTTAAAATATAATTTAAATGAGAAGTCATTATATGCTGTATATAAAAGCTGTCCACAGCAAACTAAATGTGCTTTTAAAGACAGTGTATATTCATATTATATACATATATAGGATATGAATATACAATTCAATATTCTTACTGTACATATTTTGGTTACTGTCCTTAGTAATTGTCTACATTTAAGGACATTCAGTGTTTCATGTAAAGAAGACATACGTGCTGATGTGAGCGTGATATTTCCTAAAAAAGCATGTATAGGACTTTCGTCTGAATAGCAGGAAGGGCCACTATGTTAACACCAAAGGTGACTAAATTGCTGGCTGCACTTTTCTGGGTGGTTGCAAAAAATCGGTCCGATGGATTGGCAGGGAGAGATTTAGTTGCGCATGGCAGAGGTCAGTGTATTGTGTATTCTGTGCAGTCAATAATAAAGTTAGGACTTATGCCTGCTGAAAGTTAATGAGCAATCACAAGGACCTTGAAAAGTCATTTGCATCCCAGCATTGGCTGCTCTGTCTGGCTCTGAAAGGACCCAGGGGATCCAGAGTCATCGGAATGCCACCACAGACACGACAGAGAGCAGATAGACCTGCTCCAAACATTCAATTCCTGAAACCTTCTGAAAGTTCAGGGCCTGAAATCAATCTGAAAAAGCAGATGATACTGCTGCTCTGTTGCAGTCATAATGCATTAAATCTGAATCTACATCAGATGATTTAATTGATTTCACACATTAAATTCATATGGTTTTTAGATGTCCACTAGTTTGCACTGCTTCTGTTTCCAACAAAGCATACCAGCTCATTTTACGGCATATCTTTAAACTGAAACAGGCAATCTATGAGATCACAGCTGTTGACTGTCTTTAAATCTCTGTCAGGTTCACAGCCAACCCCCCCTCCCCCCCACCCA
>JAOXYF010000003.1:20860736-20870736 GCA_028565775.1 Sternarchorhynchus goeldii
TTCACAGACACCCCCCCCTCCCCCCCACCCACCCACACACACACACACACACACACACACACACACACACAGCCTCTCTCTCTCTCTTTCTGTCTCTCTGTAGTCTCAGCAAATCTCAGCGAGGAAATACAAAACAAATACACACCGACACTTTAACATAATACAAAAGCTTTAACAGTTACAGCTGCATTCGTTTACCAGTATAATAAGACAGCAGAAGACATCTTAAGCCACAGATTACCATGCTCTCCTGCGGCAGAAATCCCTCATCTACTGGTGTGCACACACTAAACTCATACTACCCAGAGTTCCCAGGTCTGGAAGCATGCACCTTAACAAGCCCTGCTGAGGCAGAACAATCGCAGGAAGGAGCAAAAGGTGAACAGTCAATCAGAATATTCAGCATGCCCTTGAAGTCAGCAGCCATCTCCACGGGATGCCGGACGAATCCACTTTATCAAAAGGTTGCACGGCACTACAGCTCGGTCATGTAATCAGCACCGTTCCTTTCAAATACAACGCCGTGTGGCTCTAATCTGCTGCTGCTCTGACATACCAAGCCAATGCATCTGTGATGTTCTGCCCGTCTGCCTGTGGGACAATAAGTGCTGCAATGTAGACCAGTCCCAGTAAAATTAGTTATATGTGCATGATTGTGAGTAAGCCTGTATGTACTTATGTACATATGTGTGTATGTATGAATGTGCTTTTGTGCTTCACCTTTTCAGTCTCCCTATTCATGTGCAGGAATGGGTAGAGTAGCACAGGACAGGAGCCATTTTCAGCTAAAATGCAATCTGTTTACAGTAAAATTGTCTGGAGATTAAAACATTCCTGCTGAGCCTTGTAAAATATATAAGCATAAGGTATTATAGACTTTGAATAAAGCATAATATACCACTGTGAAAATGTCTTGTGTGGTGCATCCTTCACTCTTGTTTAATTATTTAAGTTCCTTGAGTTACTTCTAACACAAAAGCTAAAGAAAAATGAAATAAGATCAGAAACAGCACAACAGGCATCTAAGTTAAGCAAAGAAAAACATGCAGATTAAAATTTTGTCTTCAAACTAATTTGAATTTCAAGCTGTTTGCTTATAATGTGAAAAAATAGGCAAGAGCAGAATCACATCTGTCTCTTGTTCTGACAAGAGACAAATGTTTCATTCAAATGTTGCTTTCGCATATTGTGGAAGAAGTAATGAATTCTGGTACTCTGGCAGGCCCAGTTCACAGTGTCAGGCCTGCACAAGGTGGAACCAGGTTGCAGCAGCAAAATTAAATTTAATGTTCCAGCCGCCACTAGAAAGGTGCATAAATCAAGGCTGTTGATTTGCATGGACTGTGGTGAACCACCCCATGCAAAAATAAACCAAGCCTCAGAAATGATGTCAGGCTGAGAACAAAGTAATCTCAGGATTCCCAATAAAAGTGAACCAAAGAGGGGAGGACTTTCATTTCCACTGGTATTAAGTTGCTCTGATGTCAAGTATTTTATTAAAAATCTAGCTTACATCACCTTGTTTCAATTGAAAACAGAACCTTTTTGAAGCAGATTTTTTCACAGCTCTAGCAGAAACAGGAATAATAAAAAAATTATATAAACTTCATTTTGGTTGAGTTGTTGGTTGCTCGGTTTCTTGTTTTCCATTATGTGGGACAGATTTAACATAATGTTTAAAGTTTACAAACACAAACATTCCAAACTAAACGATGTCAAGCACCATCAATGCAGAGACTAATAACATTCTGAAACTTAACAATAACAAGGGCAATAATATTTTGTAATGAAAGTGGTTTGATGTTTTGTTATTTACTTTTAGTTAACTAACGTTCGCTTCTACTGGTAATGTCTGGCGAGTGCATGCACACACAGACACACACATTTAACAGAATATAATGAAAACAGGAAGCTCATGATTCTATTCTTCTTAGGGAGGGCACCATTTGCATTGCAGCACTAGTCAGCTTACTGTAATTTGAAACTGGTCTAGAGTCCAATTAGAAATCAGTCATGATCAATACCTAGTAAATTAGAGTCCCACTGATCCCATCAACTCACTATTAACTCCTTTTGACTCTGATGAGAAAATGTCTTAATTTGTTTAATACCTTAAATAACTAAATGGAATGTATTATACTTTTTTGTAAATGTACCCAATATTCTAAGGATTTCCAACATGGAGTAATTTGATAGTAGGACAGTTCCATAATAACACCCATATTGAGCTTTCTGGTAAGAGATTCACGATTTGAAAGTAATTTGCATTTATTTTGCTAATATAAAAATATACAGCTAGCAGGCCTAGATAAACTCTAGAGTCTAGCTCCTCCATCTGAAGAGAGTAAACAAGAGATGCAGGTCACAACAAAATGGCCTTACCCTAAATCAACTTCTTCTGTGCTGTCTCTTTAAAGCCCCTGGTGGGGCATGTGGGTAGAGAAGAATCGTGATGTCCTCCCCTGGAATTATGGGATTAGTGTTGATGCTATAGAGCCATTGCAGTAACCAGAGATGAAGAGGTTCAGGTGTAGCGACTCACCCTTGTAGTTAAAGAGATTATCAATAATAAGGATAATGTAAAGAAAAGTTACTCCTCTCAATGGCCACGATGAAAAGTCTGGCTATTTTTTTGAACAAATTCCCAGAAAAGGCTTTTTATTGTATAAGTGGGCAGAAGGCAAGCGTTCCTTGCAGGTGGCCATGTGCTCACCCTCTGATCTCTGCCGGCATCACTCCAGTCCGCAAACTCAATAAAAAAGATAAAGAAAGGCTGATAGGCTTTTACATTAAAAGCCATATATTCTGATGAATTTTTCTTTTTCTTACAGTTGACATTCTCTTTCCATGATGGAATGAGAGTAACGGACACATCAAGATATTTAAGATCAAAAAGAATCTATTGCATCACAGGAAGTGCAGGAGAGGAGGGTCCTACATGAGCAGAGCTGCTTCCTGGGGATGCCAGATGCATGCATCCATTTCAGCTTTAAAATCGCGGTATAAACACCCATCAAATCAGTGATCAGCGAGTGCAAAAACCCTCTTAACTTTCACCTCATTATGTAGGTTACAGCAGGGTAATGTCAGTGCTTCATGAAATTAAAGATGATGTGGAATATGAGCAGCAGGATGCGAATGAACAGTGCAAGAGGGCTTTGTCAGGCCAAAGCTAACAGATGCCTCTTTTGACGTTGCATTCTCAATTAATGGTGAGCTTTAATTTGAAATGTACACCTATAAACTGGGTAATTTATGCCATTGTCGTTATTGTTCAGCAGAGCACCGTGCTTTGGAGCGGTTTTATGAAGCCTGCTGCAAGTCCTGAGCATCATGAAACAGAAAGCCCATCTGTGTGTGAGGCTGCAATGCGAATCTGAAACTATTAATGGCCATATGGCCAAACAGAGAGGGCTATCTCCAAGTGACAGAGCTGTATAATGCTGATAGCAAATGGCTTTGCTGAAGTGAATACACTAAATGGTTTATTGTTGCTGTATCCAATGTATGTTTCATAATGAGTTAAGGCCTCTTGAGTCCAATTAAATGTGTTTTGGGACACAAGTTCATATATCCTCTGTTCTCCCAGTTCATGAGATTCTTCCTAACTAGTTTGAAATGTTTCCCCCAGTTTAATGTATATCATCAAATTAATTATTTTTTTTGGACCACATTGTTCTTTCTTTTCAAAAGATGCTCCTGCATTTTTTTATGTTGGCTAACATGTTTGCCCCTTTGCTTTAACAGCTACCAGTTGTTTAATTTCTGTGTTTAAATGTGACGTGGATATGAGATGTTAATGTGTAGCATGAGCTGGTGTGAAGCTACAGTACATGAAACTACAACAGTATCAGAACAGAAGCCCTGTGAGAAAAACACACAAACCTCCACAAATCAATCCAATTGCAAAGAAAGAGTTTCTGGAAATGCCTGAAGCAATGAGCCCAAGACCTCAGCAAGACATGCAAAACGAGTACAGCTAAGGAAAGTGTGTGTGTGTGTGTGTGTGTGTGTGTAGGGGCCAAGAAGAAGGAAAGGATGAAACAACTGTGGATTTCCAACTTGCAAATAAAAAAGACAAGTAATCCATCATGTTTGAGGGCCTTCATTCCTGTACTGCTCTTCTGGGCTGCTAGAGAATGAAGCGGGACAAGACTAGAATATGTGAAGTTGTGCACTCTTTCAGGAGAGTTGCTGGAGAGGGCAAACGGATAAAGAAATAGACACATTGGCATTCCAGTGAAAGGCATAAAGGCCTGGTAAATGTTCACCATCACAAACACTAATTAATCACCTTGCCAGCTGCTATTAATCATATATTAATGAGATGGTCTCTTTGCTTTGGCCGCTCCAGGATGTCCCCCTCCCCATCACTGGCCTTGGAGCAGGATGCAGAAAAAGCCTCCAAGACTCAATTAATCTTACCGCACCTCACCTCATACAAGAGAGACTTTTTATTGAAAAAAAGCAAATAGTCAGGACATTTACACTGTCTGCAACTCAGCATGCAATTTGAGGACTCTTTAATCACCCAGAGTCCACACAGGAGACTTTTCAGCTCTTTTCAGCTTTAAAGGATAATATAGGAGAACATGAAGCTAGGTGACAGAACCATGAGGGATTTTGAATGAAGCCTTCTGTAGAGAGAGGGGGGAGGGAGAGAGCAACATGTCCTGCATATAATATAGCTGACAAATTAATTTGAGCAAAGAGTTTTCAAGAGTTACAAATTCAGTGACACCACGTTCAGTGACATAAACTCATCGTTTATGTTTTTGTTACAATTAGACATTGTTAGGACCATTAATCAGTGACTACTAATACTTGCCTACATTTCCTGTAATAACATATTTAAATTCCAAACAAGATAAATGCGGTGCCATTTGTGAATGACAGCTACTGAATTTGCAGTAATTTAAGGTTAACATTTTATCACCACGATTTTCCTGCTCAGCTCATTATAGCTACTGTCCCACAGGTCACTGGTAAAATACAGCACAGTGTTCACAGGTATAACATCCTCGTCTGTCCTCTGCGGCTCCAGGGATGCTGCTCGCTTGCTAGGCTGGCCTTACACTACACTTAGTTTTCTACTAATGGAAGCTCATTTGTCAAATGTCACAAGCTTTACAATGTAGATGGCAAAGAATATTTCCCCTTTTCCATTTTCTGCTGCCACAGCCACACCTCATCCTGTTCTGTCTGGTTCTATCTTCCCGAGCCATGTTGAGCCACATGTATACTCCAACCAGCTGGATCTATTTGATATGTAGCTTTAAAACTACAGGAATCTTATTCTAAAAGCTTCCTTATTTATTACCTCACACACTGAATCAGGTTACCATAACATCAGTATGGTTTTGAGTAACAAATGAAGTCTTACATGTAATCTAATAAAACCATTATGTAAATTCACCACTCATATGCAGCTGCTGCACTGCTGAAATTATTTTACATAAATCATTAAGGCTCGAAACGACAGAGCGACTGCATGCGTGCGTCCTAAGGTCACTGCGGCAGCACTGAGACATCTCCCGCGCGCGGTCCAGGGCTGACCCGGCCACTGCCTCGGCAGAAATGTTTATCGCACTTTGGGCATTTATAAACTGAGGGAGTGCATTAAAGAGAGGAGGTGTCATTGCATGCTGATGGAAGGAGCCGCTTTGCTTTCCCTGCCTTATGCAGATGAGCAGCAGGGTCAGCCAGCCTATACACTCTCCTCTACGTCCAGCACATACTAATCACTGCTCTGCTCCGCAGCGCGGTACCGAGCGACTCAGCGCGCCGCGACACTCACGGATTCGTGCCGATATGCGGAAAGCTTATCAAGGCCCCTATTGAATTTCGCCTAGCTTCACTCGAAGGCACTGCGGAAAGACACGCCTGCCGCACAACCGTTTTGCTCATCTCATTTAACACGCGCTCTTTAAACAATCGCCAGACTGCGAAGCGCAGCTCGCGCAGCAAACGAACGCCTGTGTACATGAAAGTTTCCGTCAGAGCAATTACGGCGTTTAGCTTGTTTACTTGACTTATCCACAGCCGAGTCATTCTGTTCCAAAGAAAATATTTTCCGATCAGACATATGTCTTTGTTCTCAACAGGCTTCGCCGTTTACTGCTGTATATTGGAAACCTTTCATCAACTAAACAATAACAGAGGAAGACTGCCTTCACAGAGGATATGTTGGCATGGTTAATCTCTTCTCTTCACACTCTGCTCCTCTCCAGAGAGTTCGAAGCGGCCTTCGAGCCTTGTGGTACGTGGCAGTTCATAATTCCGTGATTGCACCCTGCAAAGAGTTAATATACACAGGAATGCTAATGAAGTGAAACCCATCGCTCCCCCGGCGGAGGGGGCCTGCTGTTTAATTACCTTTTAAAAAGTCGTTTGATAGTTGCACTCGGGGAGCTGCTTTTTTTCAAAGGAACAATGATGAGCCTGTTGAGAGCGCAGGTTTCGCCTTTCAGATCAAATTCAAGGCGACGCCTTTCGGGAACGGAGGAAACATGTGTAAAGGCTTTGAGAGCAGCAGGAGATGGGCTCGCTGTAACCTTTTCTTGTTCTCTGCCTCTCAATGACTTTGCAGGTCATTTTTCTACTACCCTTTTTAAATGGATCAACTGCAGGCCAGAATCAAATATGAATACTGGGTGAATGATAATAATGAAGCACTTAGAGGGCCATTGGCATAATCAGACAATGTGGGACATCAGGCAAAAACAGAATCCCATTTCCGCCATTGACCTCTAGATTGTGACAGTTATGTGTAATAATGGCCCTCACATGGGAGGGTGGGGGTTGACAATAAACATGTGACCTGGTGGCCAGGTTCGTCAGAGAAGTGTCCTTTAACGGCAAATACACTCTAATTGGTTTGCCTCCCTCTCGGAGAGAGGAACGTTGCTGTAATGGCTTCCCAAAAGGAGAGGTGGGATGTTTCTAGCTGCTGTGAAGGTCCTAACTGATGGGTTCACCCATGTCCTCCAGTGCATTACCCAGGGAGTTGCCCAGAGACAGTGACAAAGATGTATCTTTCTTCCTCACCCCATGGGGGTGGCTGATGACTTAGAAGCAAGGTAGGCACAGGAGACCCATCGACCTCTGGATGGGACATGGGGGCACGTGTGATGGAGCAGGGGTGGAGGTGTGAGGTGGGGGACTGTAGTGCACGGGGAGCAGGCTGGAGGAGGAAGAGCGTCTAGCCTAGACAGCTGATGGCTCAGAGGGCCTCCTCTAAATCAGTGTTGCTTTAATTAAGGGCAGAGAATAGAGGAAACTCCTTCAAGCTTAAAGGCCCTCATGAGCACGTTTAGAAGACAGAAGTACTGAACATGGCAACAGCATTTGTGTGTGTGTTGTGTGTGTGTTCTTGCGATCATGCATGCTGTTGTGGGGTGGGAAGGGCCTGCAAAGCTGCACGCGGTTCGAGGTCCCTCGCTGTGGAGGAATGACTCGGCCTGTGGAGGCATATGGAGCGCTCAAAAGAAGTCCGTAGCTGTGTGGTAATGTCAACGCTAATGTTATGATTAGTTGGGCCGGGGGCCTTTGATGACACGGTTAATGAGAAGTCTCGCGGTCTGGCCCAGCAGGCCCGAACTGAGACCTCCCACATCAAACACTCACACTGCTGGCCAGCCATCCACCCACATCTCCCATCTCAGCGGACTGCTCTGGAAAAATCACATTTCTCTGGAGAAATTCCCTTTCTCTGAGCCTGTTAGCCCTGTCTTATGGGGGCTTCATACCACAGGCGATCTCACAGATCTACCACAAAACCCACAAGTGCATAGCTGGAGCTACTCACCACATAGTTATGTAAGCATCAAATGGCATCAAAAGCATCAAAAACGAAGATCATGGTGAAATTACATGCATGTCCTGATGATAATGACATCAGACAACAACAGGGTGTTGCTAGCAGGGAGTGGATTCTGACTTACCTGCAAGTATGTTTCATACTTATTGTTTAAATGTATAAAACTACAATAAAGTAAAATGCAATTTGTCTCCTATTTGAATCCAATTGACCAGTTAGTAAAGAGCATCCAGAGCGGGAGTTTTGGTTACGTACCAGTATCATATCATATCTGTACTGCATCCAGTGGCAGAGCTCGGTGCTGATGTACTGGGCAGGCAGTGTCAGGGGACTGTGCTTCAGAGACGCAGAGTGTGTTGGACTGTCACAGTGATGTGTGCCTCCTGCGTCCTCCCCCAGAGCAGCTCACCTCCCGGCGAGCGCTAAGCTCCACATACAGATTCAGCGCACCCAGGGCTCGAAAGTCAAGGGCCCCAAATAATGAGAAAGGACATGGAGGGAGGAGGAGAAGGCCGCAGGGCAAATTCGGGAGGCGGGCAAGATGTAAGCCCTCGATCAGCTTCTGCAGATAAGCGTGCCATTTCACTGCTCAGCATAGCCAGGCTACACTCACCACAGACACAGCTCCTTCACATGTATGCGCGCTTGCACACACAAGCACACATACACTCCAGCACGAGTCACATGGTTACGAACACATACACACGTACATGCATGAACACACACAGACACACACTCAAGACAGAGATCATGGCCTTCTGTTATGTATTTTATTTTTTCCACTCTCTCTTCTGAAAAGTTTACTCAGCTTTGGAATCACGTCTTGCAGATGGCCAGTCTGTTCGGGAAAGAGCCACAGTCACACAGGGAAAATATTATTGCAGGCCTGACCTTTGTTTGAAAGTGCTCCCATTGAGTGTTTTGGTGATTCCTGTAGAACTAGCCCCCCTGAGAAATGATCCATCTCATCAAAGTGCACCCCTGAGTCTTACAAAGCGATGCCAGAATGCTTCATTATCTGTCTGCACTGATAACAGCCGTCAAAATCTTTTGCAAAATGCCAATAGTCAGAAAACAAACAACCCTATGAAATACATACAACTAACAGTGCCAACAAACACACTGTTGTCCGTTTATGTCCTCCATCAACAGCCATCGAAACTGTTTAGGATAACGGAACTTGCTGAAACTAATCACTGATTTTCTATAAATCTGCAACTGCTCACAAACAGTGATTTTATACACTCCTGTGTTATAGATGACGTGTGTTTGTCACAACCTTTTAATCAGGCTTGAGCTTCATCCTAAAATACCAAGATGTCCATGTTTTGGCATTAGTAGATAAATTAACTGTCCTATTTGAGGACATGAAAGAGGCTGTGATGTTTGTTCAGAGAGGAAAATGTCCTCTGGTGTTTGTTTAAGGCTTTGCACAAGTGATGAACATCCGTCCACAAATTTACATCAAAGTGAGTTTTTAGATGGAGGGGCTTGGGAAGTATATTTGATTACTCAGTGTGACAATCCTCTCCCTGTCAGAACGAAGCTGGAGTGTGTGTGTGTGTGTGTGTGTTTGAAAGGTTGGAGGCAGTGTCTGTGTTTGCTGCTGGGCCTTCATCGCTTGTTATTACCAGCCTATGGTCCACATGTGTGATCAGGCCAACCACTAGTGCTTTTATGATTTTCTCTGTGATGTGTGTGATGGTGGCTGCTTGCAAGGCTTACGTGATTGATCCATGTTTGCACTGTGCCATTTTGTGTCTGGGGTGAGGATGTGAGACTGTGATGTGCTTTCTAAATGCCCCACAAGGATGGAGTTGTTCTGTTCTTTTAGTGTAGTGCCTACAGGATGTAAACGATCTTGAAGGCAATTACCACATCACTATGTGCTCAAAAATGTCTCGAGTACAGTAGAGTATATGGAAAATACAGTGTAAAGAAACATGGAATATATAACAAATTTGCCCACTGAATATGTACCCTCAGCAATATAACATATTTAAAAATCTATATAAAAGATTTCTTAAGGTTTTCTGTAAAAGATACATTAATAAAACCAATATGCATCACTCTGGTCAGGTAGTTATTGTGGGTCTTGGTTGATTGGGTCTTCTTTAGCCAGCTGCAGCATGATTAGTTTAGTAAGGGAATATGCCACCAAAGAAAAGCATGCTTCTGAAT
>JAOXYF010000003.1:20888966-20905151 GCA_028565775.1 Sternarchorhynchus goeldii
GAGGAGAGGAGAGGAGAAGAGAGGAGAGGAGAGGAGAGGAGAGGAGAGGAGAGGAGAGGAGAGGTAAAGATAGGACAACAGAGGAGAGGAGAAGAGAGGAGAGGAGAAGAGAGGAGAGGAGAGGAGAGGTAAAGATAGGACAACAGAGGAGAGGAGAGGAGAGGAGAGGAGAAGAGAAGAGAGATCAGGGGAAAAGCGGAAAGGAGAGGAGAAGAGAGATCAGGGGAAAAGCGGAAAGGAGAGGAGAAGAGAGATCAGGGGAAAAGCGGAAAGGAGAGGAGGAAAAGCAGAAAGGGAGGCTCGTTTGCTGAAGCTCAGCAGAACTGATCACACAGCAGAACTGATCATACAGCAGGCTATGTAACCTCAAGTTCATTCAGAGCGCTGCAACCAGACCAGTGCCTTTTCTTCCTGGCTAATTATGTGGAAACGGCAAAGACAATAAAGCATCTGGTGGTCTTTCTTCCCAGTTTCAATTTTTCTCAATATTGTGACAGGCTAATGCATTGTGTCTGAATCACCCAACCCAGCAGGAGGCTCTCTGAAAGGCCGGGTCAGGAGAGAGCAAATAGATGAATTTATAACTTTGCCTTTTCACATTAAAGCGGTGAGATTGTTTCACTGGGACCCACTCCGCCCCCTCCCGCTGTCCCTCCACAGAGACCAGCACCCTCTCTGAAAACATGTTTTGTCCATGCCACCCAAACTGAGTCTGGCCTTCCCTATTCTGATGGGCCTGGGTCAGCAGTGTTGGCCAACCTCCCCTATTCCCCCAAGGCTCACGACACAGAGCCAAAGAAAGGAGAGCAGAGACAATCCAGCTATCTGAACCGGGGACAGCAACCAGCAGAGAGAGCACCGCTGGCTGAGATCCGTGCATTACACATTACACTGCATAGAATGAAAGGAATGTTCTTAATTGCCAATGCCAGATTCCTTCACCAAAGACTTTGCTGCTCTAAATTTTAATTTCACTATTTATCAAAGTGACACTGCAAGGCAAGTAAAAATAACACCAATGAGGAATTTGCAGGGGCATACATTCGTCAGTGCTATGTTGATTTTTAAAAAATCATCACATGGTTTAAAAGTCAGAACGCCAATGAAAGACTTTGGAAAACGAGCTTGACCAAGACAGTTTAATGACAATGATCTAATGAGCCGATATTCTCCTAGTGTAAAGCGAATGATTTGCCTGTGCTGTCAGACCTTGCTGGAAGAGCACGGGTGGCTGTGCATGTAGACGGCCGTATAAACGAGGGCAGCGAGAGAGAATCTTCCTGCACACCCCATCATATCCAAGTCATCGCTGATCTTCAAGAACCCTCCATTTCCCCTCTTTTTCCCCCTTAATTAAATGTGCACTTCATTAATGTAAATTGGGGAGCTTTAATGCCCTTGTTGAAATTCTGAAGAAAGTGCTGTGGCCTCGTGAAATGCTCCAGCATCATTGCAAATTAGATTAGGGACCAAGAAAGGCAGTAAAATTAGAATGATAATGGTTGATATGGCTGCCTGACAGGCATGACTATTCAAGGATCAATGGGACACAGAATGCCTGGTGAAGCCCACTCTCCAAGGCTGGGATCCACGTCAGCCTACAGATGTGCCTTTTGGAAGCACTTTAAATTAGTTTAATTTGGTAAATGGTAGGGATTTAGAAGCTCTTAGCTAGCCTGTAACAAGACAAGAATACATTGAAATGGTTCGCCATTCTTTTATTAGCATAAAATGAGATTGGGGTGATTTGCATTCCCAACAAGTCCACCTTTTTTTCTTCATCATTCTCTGTTTTTCTTTTTTTAATATTCATGATAGCATTTTCATCCATTTTTCATCCCCAGTTTATAGAATGAAACCTTTTCCCAAGCTTCCTTTTATTCCCCTTAATCCTTTTAAGGGAGGGAAAGAGGGTTGATTTTATTCAAATTAATCTAATCAAACACACCAATTACAAGGTAATTTTGATTAAAAGCCGATGGTTTAAAAATGCTAACAGCATTTCATTGCATCCTACGATTTGTAGCCAGCTTAAGCAGTTCTTGGCTCATCTGTATCAAAAGCTCCTATTAAGTTAAGGAGTATGGTTTGGACATGCACAAGTTCTTCACTCACCCAACACAGCATGGCTGTGTAAAAGATACAAAACTGTCAGTGAACTGACACTGGCTCATGCCATGTGGTAGCTGGAAGCTGCGATTCGGTTTCCAGCAGGCAGGCATGTACCCAGCAACTGGTGCCTTTGATTTGGGTCCCATTCTTCCTGTAATCTGACATCACTGACTTAATAAGTTTACTCTCTTGGTAAACAGCTCGGTACAGGCTGCTCTGGGGGAGAAAGAGGAAAAAGGAAGCAAGGGGGAGCTGGGTCACAGGAAGTGACTTTTAACTGCTTTGCTGGTTCAGCCACTTAGGAAAAGCAAAGAGAGGGATTAGTGAAGAGCAGGGACCTATCACACACACACACACACACACACAAACACACACACACACACACACACACACACACACACACACACATATATATATATGTGTATATATATATATATATATACATACACTTAAGGGTACTGCCAATGACATTTTTCTAAAGTGTAAAACAAAAGTACGACAAGATGAAAATTTAGTTGTTATATGCTTATGCATAAATAAATCTGTATAAGGCAGGTGTGTATTAAATGGGCAAAAAAAAAACTTGAAAAAAATGGAATGGCATGGGGAAAAAAACATTTACTAACATTTACTACAAATAATAATGTGAAAGCTGATATGTAAGACAGCAAGTTTTTATTGAAATATGATGTTTGAGTGAAAATTTTTAATACCAAAGTCTAGTTATCTGACAGACTTTTTAAATGTCATCTTGTCTCCACTGACTGTTTACGTGGCATTTTAGCGCATTCATCTTTAGAAAACTCACTCCAGAGGCAAACTCACTCTCACTGGTACTAATGTCCGGAGATCCCCATTAATATTCCCAAGCTTCCCCCATGAGGGAGGGGTTCATGGAGTCAGGCGGCTCATTCGTAGGGCAGCAGGTCAGCTTGCTGGGCTGGAAACAGGCCTGCAGAGGGGGGCAAAGCCAGGCACTTCAGCGGAGCAGCTCTGTGTCCAGGTGCCTGGAGGCTCTTCCGGCTGACCGAATAAGGCATATCTCAGTTACACTTGAGAACACCCAAATACGCATGAACACTTCTCTTTTTGTTAAAAAAATAAACAGACTTCTATCTAACATTATCTGCCAAAAATAGAGCTTTAGAAAGACAAAACATTTAAAGATGCAAACAAATAATAAGTAAAGACTAAAAGACGTTGTAAATATACCACATACAATAAAAGAAACACACTCAAGGTGTTGTGTGAGGTTTGTATTATGCCATTATGCTCAGGTAAAGCGTCTCTTTGCTCTGAAAGGCCAGCAGAAAACTAATGAGTCTGTTGCAGCCAGCGGATGCTCTGTAGCACACTCTATAATTAATCAGCTTCTCCTGTGATTATGGTGTCCATCAACAAGAGGTACTGCTGTTTGCACCAACAAGGAAAAAAAACCTTCGATTAGATACTAAGGTGAAATACTCAATTGATTTGTCAAGTGCTGAGAGTATTACATTCATCCAGGTAAAAATACGTCTTTCAATGCAAAACTTAGCAGGTTAAGGATACAAGTAGAGCTATAAAACTCTTTGTAAGCTTGTGTGATCTTACCTGTCCCTCTAACTCCCCACCCTCCCTCTGGACACTATTTGGCAAGGATGCATGTCCTCCATGGAGTAGGATCAATGGTAAAAAGTGGAATTAGTCATTCTAAATCATGCAGCCGTGGTCGAAGAGATGGCCTTGGAAAATCATTAGACAATCATGTATTCCCATTGATTTATTCAAAATACCTGAAGGGAAAGCAGATTAAAGAGAGGCTAAAAGGAAGCTAATGCTGATGAAATGGCTCTGAGATGGGAGGTCCTTGGGGTATGTTTTTGCCGTAATCAGGAGGAAACAATACCGGTGCAATTAGCGGTCTATGCAGGTCTATTAAGGGCCCTGTAGTCGACATATTTATGTATTTCAAATACTGTGGAGCACATTAAATTAAGTTTAGTCACAACACCATCTAGTCGTAAACAAGCGACAAAATAAGGACACAGTGAACAATCCTGTGGACCCTTGGGTGTCCATGTTGATATATCTTTAATACTGCACTCAGTGATTTCATTCCACACCCTATTGGGAGAGAATTCTACAGTATTTAAAACAACTAAAACTGAACTTGCTGAAAGTATAACCTTACTACACATGCACCCTGCACTGTGTTGAAAGTCTTTTTTGTCTTAAAGAACGCAAAGTCATGCAAAGATGATACCAATATATGCAAACTTTTAAAGTCTGCATTTAGTTTAAATTTCCAACTTTTGTTTATTCCAGTTTCGTTCATTCCAGTTTTAACTGTGTACATCAGTGTTTCACAGTAGATTTTGGTATTTTAAGGATCTTTTGAGGTTTTTAGTGTATGGAGGGCCCAACTGTCGTTCATTCCAGCTTCATTCATTCCAGTTTTAACTGTGTACATCAGAGTTTCACAGTAGTGGTCTAGGAGAGCACCTGCACTGCATATCTGAGTGTTTTTCTCAGTCACTACACACCTGAATCAGCTCCTTAACAAACACTTAATGAATAAAGTTAGGAAGACACTAAAATGTCTAATGCAGACGTACTCCACGCCAGGATTGGTCGTGTTTTTACTTTTTTAAACTTTGCTCTAAAAGAACGTCACTTATGTAATTAGACGGGTTAATCTTCAGACGTATTATTTATACATTCCACTAGAGTTATCCATTGTAAGGGGAACAGCAATTATGTTTTAACAGTTGTGGAGAGCACTGTTAAATAGTGTCAAACAAAGACATCACACTTGTGCACTAGAGGTGAAGCGGTCATATATTTAAACAGCTGTGAGTGAACAGTGTCCTCTCCCTGAAATGAGCCTTCACCAGTGTTTAAACATACCCTCCAAATCACACAACGTTGTCTCAACCAAACAGACCAAGTAAGGTCTTATTTGAGAATTTCTTCTGCCTTGCCTTTTTCCCTTGACACATCTTTATCAAACCACAGGATGAGAGTGGGGTGGGCAGCCATAATGCACTGATTGCATTGTAACTAAATGGCATATAAAAATAGAATGATCTATTTTCTAATTAATGTAAGGAGATATGCTATTTCATTGTCACCAATAGATTATTTTGTGACTAACATCAGAAATCTAATGGCACCTAAAAGGCACAATTTATGGCAGAAGTACCCTTTAAAAGGAAAAATATCCAGAGAAAAGAATATTCAAGTGTTTTTTTCTTTTTCTCTGTGGATAAAGCATTTTATAATCTTATATCTGTCTGTCTGTCTGTCTCAGAATTTCAACATGATATCTGCAATGCAGAAAATCTTTAAGAACACTTTGGAGGTAAATAGAAAAGAAAAGAAAAGAAACATTTTTGCTATTTTAAGGACTTTTTGAGGTGTTTAGTGTATGGAGAGCCCACCTTTTTGGTTTGATTTGTTTCTTATTCCTAACAGAGTAGAACCTGGCATCCCATTCCACAAGAGAATCCAGTTCATCTCAGGACTCTGTGGAAGTCACAGCTATCATTTATCCACTTCCTCCTAAAGCACAAAACAGGTCAGAGTTTCATCTGAGCCCTTGCAAATAAAAAGAAAAGGAAAATTGAATCAAACTGTGCCATAAGCTAAGGGAACTGAAAAAATAGTCATTGTGAATGTGTCCATGTGCGTTAAAACAGAATTTGATATTGCATTGTTATGCTGAAGATCAACGCTAAGCACAGCCTGCCTGTGTCATGCCATGACTCTGAAATCGATATGTCTCCAGCACAGACACAAAATAAAGGCTCTTTCTCACACCAGAGATTCTCCCAACCCTTAGCAATCTGCATCGATGGCAGAATTGAGCGTTCAGTGTGCTTTACTAGGTGGACAATCAATGAGGCTAGGGGTTGAGATCTTCTGATTTACTCTGTCTGCAGGTTCCTTAAGCATCAAAAAGATTAGAGTAACTAATTTTAATGCAACATGCAACATACAGCCTTAACAAAGGGGTGCATTATATACATCATTATGTACAGTAAATCTATCTTACCAGTATTGTTATTTCAGTAGTTGAGTGCAAACAGACTACCTGTTTCTCCAGAAGGATTTGATCTGATGTCGAATGCACAATATTTAAGGGACCTCTACTAATATTTAATCTTGGAAAAGAAATTAATGCACAGATGCATTTTCTGTTTTCCTGTCAGGACTCTGGTTTTAATTTGCCACTGGTGACCTTTTGTTGCCAAAGGTAAGCTGATAGCAGTGAAGGGAACACAGCACTCAGGCTTGTTTTAGAGTGGGGGGGAAAGGTCTGTTGACCCGCCTGAGATTGAATTTAGCACCATGCAGGATAGCAGTTGTAGACATGATGGATTATTGTAATGACCACCTCTATGGCCTTTTTGTCATGTTTAAATGGCAATAAATTTAACTAGGAAGAGGGCAATTTAACAACACAGGCCTGAAGGTGGAAACGGTGTATTTGAGTTGTAAATAAAATGCACCTCATTAGGGATGCACATATTAAGGTCTTGCTGAACTGCAGAATTTGAGCTGTTAATATTTAATCTGTGCTGAAAAGAGTCTATCATGACTATCTCCATGTGGTTGGCCAATCAATAGACAAATCACCACACAAGTTCACATTTTACTTGTTCTGTGCTGCAAAGACTGTAAACCTGTGGCTGCTCTTCAAATATTGCCTGTAAGACAAGTGAAACGAATATCTTTTATGAGGGATTCCTCTGCAGACTGTAATAAAATTCAGTATCGTCTGAAGTGGGTTCCAGATTCATTTGCCAGCACCAGAGTTTACCTTTAGTACTATATTTGCTTTTGGACTATTAGTCATTGTGTTGAACCAGCAGCCTTGGGAGACCAGCTGATATGGTGGAGCGTCTTGTGAGAAGCATCACAGTTTTTGTCATTTAGAAGGCAGCTGGTCGATGTGTTCAGCCTGCGCAGATATGAATCTGCACTGGTCTTATCACTGCCCTGCTACCTTTTAAACACTAGTGATTGAGGAGAGAGAATTAGGCACCTCAGGGCACCATCTCTCACACTCACTCACTTTTTCTCACACACACACACACAGGCTACATCACAGTTGGAAAAGGATACCCCGTCTCCACACAGTGTGTAAAAATGCACAGAACAGTGTATAAATCCCAGTGGGAACAGCCATGTATTTACACATTAATCTTAATAGAACAGAACAAAACTGCAAAAGTAACGAGAAAAAAAATGTTATGTTCAAAAATGAGCAAGTCATTCTGCACAACCCAATGCAAAGAGGGCCGCCTGTAAAAAAAACAGGGCAATGAGTGAGACAGGGGAATGTGTGAGACAGGGGAATGTGTGAGACAGCTTCATCTGTTTAGTGATGGACAGAGCACCCAGGCTGGGACAAACAGTCTATAACCACATGTAAATGAAGTAGCCTGTGCCAACACACCGGCACTTTCTCTTTATCATGAATAAATATTGGTGGTTCTCACCATCTAACTTGGGTGCTCGATCTCACACAAAGCCCTGGGTGATGTTGCATTGCATGCTTCCTGTTGCTACTCTGAACATCTTTATAAAAATGGTTAAACCCCAGAGAAGGGAGGGATCCTTTTATCAAAGAACAGGTTATGTGGTAAACACAAAGTCATTAACCTATGACCTTACCGAATGGGAGGCCAGAGAAACACTACAGCGCCATCTGATTGTTTGGGAAAGGGATTCCCAGGAGCCTCTGAGAAGTCAAGTAAAAATGGTGTCATTTCATAGATTTTACCCCTACACCAACACTGACAGTTGTTAACCTACATAAATCTTCATTCCCAATTTCTATTATACTCTGGGGAGATGGCTCTCCATTCAAACAGAAAATATAATTCAGAAAAGTGTAGAAAGCATTATTAGAACAGCATATAACCCATTTGCTGATAAAAATTTCTGGCATGTTACAACGAAAAACAAGGGCAAAAGCAAGAGACAGCAACACAGTATACTAGAACACGAAGAGACAATAAAACCAGCATAACTCAGCGAGAGCAGCAAGATTGCTACATGTGACCTTAGACGAGCAGACATTTCAGGAGCTGATTTGAAGAAGCCTCTCTGGTGACAGAGTGCTGCCTCCTTCACGCTTTGCTATAAATGGTTCTACTGTCAGGGGGGAATGTGTGGAATAAACTTCACTCACCAATCCCCAGGCCCATTTAAACAGCAGATGAAAAGGTGGACAGACAGGCAATACATGTTACTCCTCCTTCTCTCAGCTCTCAGCAGCTGATAAACAAAACAGCAAATATCCACTGCATTTTTGACAGCCACTTTTCACCTGTCACTCCGGATAAAGAGACACGCGTGTGTTTCACACTCCTGTCACTGCCCTTCACACAACAGCCCTGCAAATGAGCATTTATTCTTCTTTTTTTGCTCTCTCTCCTTTTCTACTCCTTCTCTCTCTTATATACACACACACACACACACACACACAGAATTCCAGTCTTCTGTTGAAAATAATTATTGCATTATAGGAACAGTAATCATTATTTAGAACATGATTAAATATGTCTCCAACTATTGACTTGGGGGCTCTGTGATTTATGCATTTGTTTAGTCAATATTCTAATGTAAATGATGTAATTAATTATAGATGGTGGTGTCAGGTCATTGATGAGAGGAGCTAGACATGTGGCCTCGCTTCTGTGACAGATGTTAAAGGATGGCTCAGGGCGGCTCAGGGAATTCTCGCGTGCGCAAATCTATTTCTTCATCTGTCCAATCACTTGTTCCTCCGCTGTCTTTTATTCTCTGCACCCGTCTCTCTTTTAAATGCTTGCCATCAAAAGTGATATACTTCTGTCAGTGCACTTGTTCGTCATTCGTCTTGTCAAAGTGAGATTGGAAATGAGGGCACAGTGGAGCTTTCCGAACAGAAATGAAGGAGCGAGGTGAGTAGACAGAGACGAGTCACTGAGGAACGAGGAGTCACCAGAGGCGAGGCGGTTCTCATTTGAAGCTGTGTAAAAATGAACATATTTAAAACGTGGCTGCATGAGCACGTTGAGATCAGGGCAGCTGGTCCAGCATCTCTCCTTCATCCCTACCATGCAGTGATCTGGGAAAATAAAATAATTTACTTATTTTATACATGTTGTTATACAATTTTGTGCTAATTACCTGACATTGATATTTGATGCACAAATTAAGTTCTCATTTACTCCAGAACTAAAAGTTGAAATGAGCCTCAGCCCCTCTTCAAAGGATTGAGTGGTATTGGGAAACGGTGTTTGTTCACACACGCCTCCTGCAGAGGATGTGAGGCGTCCTCCCTGAACACCTCGAGCTCCTCCTCCCTCCTCCTGGGAGCACTGCTTTCTCTCTCTCCAGACTGGTTCATGACTCCCTCCTCACTCTGAAGGATCATTCGGTCAGTGCGTGGTCTCACGGGGAGGTCAGGGGTCAGACAGACTCGCTCGTCAAGCTCAAGAGAAGTAATTTCCATTTTAATGTCACACTCTTAATCTATCAAAGATGCAATGTACAAGACACAAAGGCATTAAGTGATCTTCATATATCACCAAGCCCGTGTGCTTTCACTTCTATAATCGACACTATTGCTCTCATATCTCACTATCTATTACCCCCAGTGCAATAACAGTGCCACTGGGCCGTAGCTGCCAAGCGGTGAGGGGGCTGGAATTTGTAGGATACTCCCCTTCTCATCATATGTACTTCCTGCTGCTTTGTGGCTCTGGAAGAAGTTAACCCCATCCACTTAGCTGTGTGTCAATAATCTGCTCATTTGGGATTCCTCTAATGGATCTATATCTTACTAAGATGTTATTCACTGACCTTAATCATTAGTGTCATCTAAATAGGAATGTCACTATGACTGCGAGGATCATAAACATGTAAAGATATCAAATAAGACATGATGTGACACTGAGCACTGAGGAACTACATATGCATATGCAGATATATTTTACATTATATCTCAACCACATCCCCATGCCCATATTTAGAACAAAATGTCCCATTTTGTAAATTCAAACATCAGACAGGATGGAAGAACCTAGACGCATCCTAAAACTGCAACATCAGGAGATGTTTAAGAATCTGCTAAGATTCAGTAGATTTTCTAAGTGCAGTCAGTATAATACAAAAGTGCCACGAGTCCATGTGTGTGGTGGTCAGGCTGTGCTGCTGTACCACAGGGTGTGGGTGACTGCTGTATTCACAGGGTGTGGGTGACTGCGTAGCAGATCCACTGCATACAGTCATTTCTCCCTGTCAGTGAGGTGGGGGGGGGGGAATCAGTGAAGAAACCCCAACCATGGAATGTTTATATTTCATAAACAAAATGATGTTTTCACCATTGGCTGAGATGGGTGGTTCCAGTTACTGAATTTCCCCAATGCTTGACGTAGATTATTAATGCGCTCCAGTAACTGTTAATTTCACTTTGGGGGAATGATTTATGGGCAGGCTAAGAAGAGAGGCATAATCTAATTGAGATCAGAATAGCTGTTTCTTGCATATTCACGACAGTTCCGTCCAGATGGGGCACTATGATTAATGCCTAATGAGCAAATAATCCATGAAATTAATAAAAACAATTCTTCAACAACATGCTTCACTTTAGAAGGAATAAATAAATGAAAAGGAGTTGGAAGTGTTTTTGTCATCTTTTTCATCACTCTTTGTGTGCATGTGTGTGAATGAGAGAGAGGGGGAGAGGAGGGGAAAGAAGGAGAGACGAGAAGAGGGGAGGAGACAGAATGGGAGGAGAATGGGGAGCAAATGAATAATCAAACTAAACATTCATCTCTTAGTCCCGTCCAAGATTGGATTATCTGCTTGCTTGGTTTACAAAAATAACAACTAGAGCAACAACAAAGAACGCAGATTTTTTTTAAAAAAAGCACAGATAAGTTCAATTTAATGCTTAGACAATGTGTAAATTATGAGAGGTAGAACGATTTAATATCAAAATTCAAAATACTGTTGAAGCCAAGCATAAAATAAACAGAACAAAATCAGTCTGCTGTGGAACATGTCCTTTTAATAGCAACGTTTAGCACTTGACAAAAATATGATTTCCTTCAATACACAAACGCTTTCAATCAGTATGCTTAAAATGGTATTGCAGATAAAACATGGCATTTCTATGTAATCCTAACCCTAATTATATTTATTTATATGACGAAAAATGGTATATTATTGCAGAAGAAAGTGAAAACTTTCATATATAAATACTGATATATAAGAAAGATTTATATTACTATATAGCTGACACATTCCCAAGCCATTGCCAATATTGATTTTTATATGATGGTTCCATCTGTAAGCGTTATAACATACAATACAGCATCTTTTTTCTTAGTAGCTTAACTGCGAGCCATTGAAAGCATTAGATACTTTTTATTCCACTAATGCTTCATTAGTGAAATGGGGTGTTCCCATCATTCTGCTAACGAGGAGCATGCTGAGTTTGGAGCAGCAGAAAGGTCTCCTTAGATGCCATTACAGCAAAGCTATTTATTTGCCTAGCAGCAGCATGACCCGCGCTGACCTGCACCGCTTACATTTCGCGTACAGTATCGCAGGTTTATACAGCTGGATGGCTGCGTCTCTGAGAGCTGTGAGGTGTTAGCAGCTCCCCCTGGCCTTGTTTCCATACTTGCTTTTTAGGAGTGCCAACTTTCACTTGTCAGATATTTGAGGAATTACGCTTTTCCTGCCAGGTTTCCATTTTGTGGCTAAAGTGGAATTCTACCCCACCCAGCAGTGGGAGGAGCTAAAGAATCTGACTGTACAGCCAGCAGTAACACTTTTATGAGGCTAAAGGAGATAGTAGGTTATAATAGTTATTATAAGCAAAATGTGTCACTGAAAAGCAACACATACAGTGTTATTCATCACTCGCACATTTATTGATAATATCTCATAAACAGTTTGCTCTGCCCACATGCCCGACCTGTTCTCCAGTATCTTTGAATCATTTTGTAACAAAGAGTAGCATTCAAGGAAAAACTAAATATTTTAATCTACTTTATACCAGCCAGTTTTACTTCCGCACCCCAAATATCTATGAACTTGATTGGACACACTTTATGTGGCTGTAAACAAGGCAGACGTTAAGGTCACAGGGCTTTATAAGCCCATTATAATCTCCCTTTGAAAGCCCTCATGAAGAAATTGCACAGAACATGAAGATTGTTGCTTTGTCAGATTTGTGGGCTACACTGTTTAAATACATTTGTCACTTTCTACAACTAACGATGGGAAACAGGGAAAATTAATTATCTGGCATCTATGTTATATTAATGATTAGATTCCTGGTCAAATATTTTGAACAAAGCAAAATACGTTCAGTAACCAGTTCTTTATAATTAACTAAAAGAACATATTTTTTAAGAAAACATTTAAAGGACTTTTAATTTAAGGACCTTTAATGCAGTGGACTGAGAAAATTCAGTCCATTGTGCCTCTTTACCTTTCATAAACATACTTAAAAAATCATCACTCTGCTATGCTGAATCATCATCATGCATCTTACATGCACGAGGTTTTACCATTACAGTTTTTTAAACTTTCTGAAAACATTCCTTTGAATTTTTGCTTAATGAGAAACATTTCCTGTGTTTATTTAGTCTTAAAAATGTTTTTAGATACGTTAATTTAGCGATTTTACATATCTCATCTTGAAATGCAAAATCACAAGTTTCATGAAGTCACTATTTGTACTACAAGCTTCAGATGCAGAACTGCAAAATTACTTGCCTGAAATAATGGGAAGAAGTGAAATGAGGTACTTTTGTAAACTAAAAAGCTTTAGTGATAAAGTGGCAAAAACACAAAGAGAGGCGAAAATTACAAATAAAAGCAGAAAATTCACAATCCAATTTCTCATTATACACTGCATCTATGTCCTGTTGCATATATCTGATAGCTCTCTCTCTCTCTCTCTCATTTTAAGCCCTATTTTATGAACCACAAATTTCATAAATCGGCTGTTTTGTCTGTTTGTAGGACATAATGAGTTGATGTTGAACTTTGTGTAAACACTTTGATCCCAAAGAAGTTTAACAAGTGGTTCACTGAGATGTCTAATCCAGACACATCTGAAGAATTAATTGTACAATTATTGTACAATTTCTTTCATATTTTAGCTTTGGGTACAGCTAAAAAAAAAGGGGTTTTGGGATAAGGCAGTGTTTTCTATGTACTGTGTAAGCCATTGTATGCATTTATACTCATGGGATTTTATCATGGGATTTCAGCAGAAAAGACAGATTGATCCATAAGATACTAATTTTATAATGGTTTGCTTTAAGAATGTCTGGACTGCCTCCCTCTAACCCATTTTCATTATAATTTTTTCATCATTATATTATATATTTCCCATCTGGGCTTTACTTGGCATAGTAATCTAATTACCGATCTTCAAACTCAGTCCTTGCCCTGTGCTGCATTGTTGTCTTCATTCCCCATGACTCCTATCAGACTGTGGAATTAAGTTGAAAGCTATAAAGATGGCTGCAATATAAAAAGCACACAAAAAAAGGTAAAAGTTGATTTGTCTGTATCCAAAGGGGAAAAGATGCTTGCATATTCCAGCATGATGGACCTGATGTATACACTGTTTTGATGTTGTTATTGCTTGTTCTGATAACTTTGTTATAATTTTTAGAAATATTGGATATATTGATCTACTTCAAGCTTTTCATTTTGAAATTTGACTTTTTCAGAAAAGCAGGGAGAAGCACGGTCTGAAAAAATAAATTGTATCAAGCTTAGAATTAGGTTAAAAATCTAAATAAAAACCAAGGACATCACAGTCTTAGTAGCATTTTGAAAACTTCTAAATATCTTTTTATTTTAGGCCTGCAGTTAATAGAATTAAAAACAATTCATTTACAGCACTCGATGTGTCACAGTTACATAATAGTAATTATTTAATAGCACAATTATTTAATTTCCTTTTTACACATTGAGTAAAATACTTCATTTAATGGTTGCATTTTGTAAAAAAAAATTTTTTACATAGTCCTTTAAAGAAATACCTTATTTTAAAAAGGTATTGGTAATCTGTAGACTGGATTTGTATTCTGTCATGACTTTTCAGTGTTACAGAGCTAAACCCAAACCCAGGCATGTGTTACCGAGCTAAACCCTAACCCAGGCATGTGTTACCGAGCTAAACCCAAACCCAGGCATGTGTTACCGAGCTAAACCCTAACCCAGGCATGTGTTACCGAGCTAAACCCTAACCCAGGCATGTGTTACTGAGCTAAACCCAAACCCAGGCATGTGTTACCGAGCTAAACCCAAACCCAGGCATGTGTTACCGAGCTAAACTCTAACCCAGGCATGTGTTACCGAGCTAAACTCTAACCCAGGCATGTGTTACCGAGCTAAACCCAAACCCAGGCATGTGTTACCGAGCTAAACCCAAACCCAGGCATGTGAAGTGAAGAAGAAAAACAGGAGAACGCTTTGGCTCTTTTAACAGCCATTACTGCTGTGAGACAAATTGCTACAAATTGTGAATTTTCCACTTTACAGCATTACAAAGAGGCCCCATTGAGCCTTTCTCCACAGAACACTCACTCACTCACACACACACACACACACACACACACACAAGGAAAGCAGCAGGAAGCTACAGCAGTGCTTAATGAACAATACAGCTTTTAGGGACCTATCTGAGTGACAGCCATTGTGTGACCAGTCCAGCAACAACAGACAAAAACTCAAGTGAAACTCGCTCACGAAGGTGAAGAACTAAAACCTTTATGAAAAGTTTGGCTTTTTTCACACGTACTAGTTACAACGTGATGGAAAACTGTGAGAACATTGTTGAAGAAAACTAATCATGAGAGAGACTATGACTAAACATCAGAAGCCAGTGATAAGGAAAGTGTACTGACCATAGGTAGGGATTATCTTAAAACAAAGATATCATTGCCTTATCTTTTTACTTTTAGCACTTAATCAAACAAAGATGAGTAACAACAGTGCAATGTACCGAGAACATACAGAAATGAATATTTGAAAGCTGAAACAAATTGTAGAAAAAAAAACAGTATGACAGCATTCATTTATTCAAAACCACTAAACACAGTGTACTTCGTCTGAGCCAGTAGTGAACTCTAGGTTAGTGTTTGCGCTCAGAGTTGTGCTGCTCTGTAAGAACTGGTCGAGCTTGTGAACAGACACTACTTGTGTCAGCTACAAGGGCCAAAGGCGAGAAAGAGAGGCAAGACCCAGGCGAGCCTGATTTATGGCACACTCCCCAGAAAACGGTCTTTTATGTACCTAATCCTGCCTGGGAAAGTTGGTATATATGATAGAAAGTTGTCAGGTCTATGTAGATAGGATGAACAAAACAAGGCTCAAGTTGTGTTTTTTTTCCACGCTGTCAATTTGCTCACAGGCTATAATGCCATTTTCCCATGCTCGCTAAGGTCCTGCCGTTTGCTTAGGGATGTCACAATTGAGTGTTAATGCCTCTTTAGTTATGTCACCCCAATCTGAGGAGGCGCTGCAGCGGCGCCTGTGTGTGTCTCCTCTCAGTCCAGCACTGTTCCACATGGAGAATCTGAGATAGTGTTACTGGGAGGTCAAAAAAAGAGAACAGCTTAGGAATCTGCTGCTCAGTGACATACGGAGGAATCTAACCAATGCACCTCCCTAGTTACTCTTCTTTTATTAACACCACCACTAACAAAAACTTACTGACTTGGGTTTTGTCTTTAGGATATACATGTAAATACTTACAGTGTGTGTATATATATATATGAAACCCCTGTTTTTTATGGGTTTTTTTTTTTTACCACCGTAACTGAGTGTAGCATTGAACTGTACTACAGCCTGGTGTGATTGCATTAGTTCAAATGTGTTAACAGACTGGGAGTCGGGCAGCTTACCACAATAGCATAAAAAAATTTGCATGCAGCATATTTTCACATGCATCTCATGTTTTACACAATGAACAAGATGTTATGTTTGCATAAACATTTTACAATACCCAAAGCAAGACTTAACAGATAACAGATACTATAGGAAGTCCTATTATATATA
>JAOXYF010000003.1:20915137-20933128 GCA_028565775.1 Sternarchorhynchus goeldii
GATGTGACCAGTGCAGTCACCTGTATGAGGTTGGAGAGATTGGGGTAGAATGTGCATGATGTCATGCTTCTTGTCTGCCACCCTTTGAAATTATTCAAAATTGAATATTTTTTGCACAATCACTCGTTAATGTATTTATTTTACATACAAAAATCTAAAAAGCATTAGCCCTGTAGAGTATACATTATATTCAAATGTGCTGAATTCATTGCAGAAGGGTAGACTTTGCCCATACAGAATAATGAAAATATCACTTGTCAACGGCCTAACAAGTTTGCATAATATTTCGTTCGCTAGAAACAAATAATAAAAAGCCATCCGAGGTAGTCAACGTTGCGTTTTAAACTTGACTGATATCTTACCTTCACCTGGCTCTCTGTCATTCCTAAAGAGTAGGCCAGTCGCGCTCTCTCTGGCCCCGCTAAGTATTTCGTTTGTTCAAAAGTCTTTTCCAGAGCGAAAATTTGTTGTCCGGAAAACGTAGGTCGCGTGTGCTTCCTCTTTCCGTCTTTGTCCAGCAGCACCGAGTTTTGATCTAAGGAGATAACCGGTAGCCTTAACGTTTACACAGTAATGTTAAAATGTTGAGTGCACAACTGACCACGTGCGAAACAGGTTACAAGTACAGTACTTTTAAATTAATAAGTGCTAAGTACTTTAATAAGTTTTATTAAGTGCAATACGTTTAATAATATACATTATATAAATAAGTTTAATAATATACCTGCAATAAATATGAATTAAGCATATAAACTTCATCAAAAAAGTAATTGTCTAAGTGGGAGTACTCACGAGGTGAACATGCAAATCTTGCATCTCTCCAGTGTGGACTTTGCACCACTCCAGGCCAAAATATTGGGGTCCTGCCTGGAAGGTCTGTCAGAGGTTTCGGGTACCGAGCTACAGCCACGGCCGCGGCGCTGGGGCTAAAGTAGAGCCCTGGTGGCGGTGGTGGACTCAAGCTGCTGAAACGGGGAAGTCCAGACAAGATTCCAGCGGGAGAACTCGCAGCGACAGCCGCAGCTGCTCCGGAGGGCACAATTGAGGGGCGACTGAGAATATCGTTTATTCCGTGTGGGGTAGCGGCCCCACACTGCTGAGTTGATCCAAGGCTCGAAAGTCCAGTTGACGTTTTGATCCCTGGGGAAGACACTGGGATACCGCCTGGGTTTGGAGAAGTAGATGTCGGTGAAGTGGATGATGCTGGTCCAGTAGAAGATAGCGGGTAAGCTGGATAAAGCGGCGTCTTCATTTCAGTCATACTATGTAGAGCGGCTAACGGTGGAGTGTTTAGAAGGAATGCGCTCTGACGAGATCCGTCCATTTGCCCTACAGCTAACATAACCAAGAAACTACAACTCGTTCAAAAAAAAAAATTCAAAGAAAAACAAGTGCAGTGAAAATCGGGATAAAAATAGTTTAGTTTGTTTTGTTGTTGATGGTTTGTTGTTTTTATTTTAAAAGCACCAGGAGGACAACAAGTAAGTTATTCTTCAGCAGAACGAGCAGAGCTGAAAATGGTAATAAAATTCATTGCGGTACCAAACTTAAAAAAAACAGGCTTCGCGGTTTCGTTAAAAAATCCGAGTCAGTTAGACCGCCGCGTTATACCCATCTTCAAAAGCAAAATCCAATTGTTTCGTTAAAACATTGCAAATCTTGAAGATATAGCATTCTAACGGAGTGCTGTCTTTTTACTCACGAGAGAGCTGCTTCAACGGCGTAATCGCTGCGTAACTATTCAACGCTTTGAAATCTATAAATAAAATGGCAGTCTTTCTTAGTAGTTCACATGAAGACCTGGAAGATAATAAAACATTTTCATCAACCTGCTGTCTTTTGCCGCAAAAGTCAAAACTTTGAGAATGTCCCTCAGAAAGTGGAGAGGCTCATTCTGATGCGATTGGGTAAACCCACCAGTGACGTAGACCATGTCAGCTGAAAGTGCCAACTGAATTTAGGAGTCTGTTTTCATTGGTTCTCTATCACCGCTTTAATTTGCACATTAAAAGAGCTGCCATCCACTATTAAATATAAAAAGGAACAAAATCAACCTAGTCAATTTGAGATCCATTTTCTAAATAAAATGACATCTGCATGTTCTGATCGCATCAACTGGGCGTCTTTAAAAATAGTTCTTAAAACAAGCATGAACCACGGATGACAATATCCATCGTGTCGGAAACCAAGGTTTTATCTGAATATTCTGTTTCTTTCTTTTGTTATCTCTTTTCGGTTAAACTTGTCGCGAAAGTTCTGTCGTGCCACCCTCAGTGCCCCACCGCCCGGAATGAATTAGAGCTGCTGTGATCTTGTCTAGCCAATTAAATACAAAATCAGATGAAAACACTGAAGAGTAGTTTTGTCTCTGGCCAGGGTGTTGGCCAGACCTGACAAACATTTGAAGCCACGTAGGCTATCTACTACTCCATCAAGTAGCCTATTTCATCGATAGTCTATAACATCACTTCAATGAAGAGTAAAATCAAATGCATGGCTTCCCACCCTATCAGACTGGTTGGCATTCAGTATCCTAGAGAAAACTAAAATGAACACACACTTCTATAAATATAAAAATATCGCAGATGGTAAAGATCACTGATTATAAATGGACACATCAGGCAGGTGCATATCACAACATACAACATTGTTTATAATAAATATTCTTATTCACCAACGTGGTAATTGAATTGGCCTAATTTTCGAAAAACAATTTCCTATACACTTTACTCCAGAAATCGTCGTCTACTTAAAACTAATCATGAAACGATGCGTTACTGGACAAATGGCCATTACCATACAATAGAGAAATAACATTTTCAAACATTAGCGACAGGTTGCCGTGAAATAGCATAGATGCTTCAGTGAAGGCTATAAAACAACCACGCTAAACCTTTATTCGCTTGTGTTTAAAACGTAAAAATATGTGGCTTAAAAAACCCTGCTCTTTAGACTCATTCTAAGTAAAGGCTAACTTTAGAGACCAGGGGTATGGATAAGCCCTAAAACGGACCGTTTAAACTTTGTTCCCAAAACACATCTACAGCTATTTAATCCATCAAGCAAACGCATCAATCCAAGATACTGACAAGTTAGTTGATTTCAAAACTGGGGTAGGTGTCTCAAAGCAACGTTCGCACACTGCCTAATTTTGTGGCGTTTATTGCCCTCTGGTGGTGAGAAAAGAAAACTGCACTGCATACCATATATGTACATTCCGTAAAGCTACGATCAGCATTACGGAAATGGAAAATAATATTTCAGAATCAAGAATAATTCATAGATGTGGGTGTGGGTGATCAATCTACCTCCAACAGCCTAAAAGTGAGTTTTGATTACAGGCTACCTGCATTAATACTTGACTCACTGGTGTTTGACACAAATCACTGTAAAATCAGTGAGCTTTTTCTCCCTGCATTGATAAAGAGGGAAGATGGTGTCTTCTACTTTTGCTTGCATATCTTAACAGAACTTGGACAACTGAAAAATTATTCCCACCTGATGCAGTCATATTGACAACAGGGAGACATACAGAAAACCCACAATTCTGTGGTGTACATCAAGTCAGATGGAGCTGGCTTTTGTTTCTGTACTTGCAAATCTGCCAGTTTGAGAACTTTCAAAAAACTGCCATATGATCAAATGTGACCTACAGTCACAGTAATGTCTTTAGCTAAAGGGTGTCCTTCAGAATGTATGTAAATATGCTATAACTTTAAACTACACCCATAATCATACCCTCTCAACATTGCTTACAGGTGCTTGATAAACAATTTTAAGCATTAAAATTTAAACTAATTTTAACCACAAACACAACACTGTTGAATGGGTTAATGTTTTAATTTAAGGAATCTATGCATTTGATACTCAGTTTAGTGAGTGTGTTCATGTATGACTAATGTGAAATCCCAGAATTTACCCCCCCCCCCCCCCAAACACACACAGAGTCAGAGACGGCAATAAAACAGGTCAGGCCATTGTGGTACGAATGTTTAAATTTATTTACATTTACTCCCGTGCCATGAGCTTCTGCTTCTTCAGCTTCTTCTGAGAAACCTATAGGTGACGAAACGAAACGGAGAAGGTAAGATTAATCACGTTTCCATGAGACGCTGCTCCAGACAAGCTGCACAGCCATGTCACTTCTAGCTGTGGCAAATAAATCAGTAGATGCTCAGAAACCAGTATTCTTTTCATCAATAATCCAAAGGTGTCCTAAGTGGTCATCATTGCAGCCACAAATAACGTTCATGTACAGCTGGACAGATAGTGGGGGAAAAACACGCGCCTTTTTCTTCTGGGCCACCTCCTCCTCTGGCTTGGGAACAATCTGCTCCTTCTCAGTGAGGATCATCTCAATGTGGCACGGGGAGCTCATGTATGGGTTGATGCGTCCATGGGCACGGTATGTACGCCTGCGCATCTTGGGGGCCTTGTTTACCTGGATGTGCTCAATCACCAGGGAGTCCACGTCCAAACCCTTAAAACAAAGCAAAACAGACACTTGGACTTCCACAAGTAAATCCCTCTACGAAAGTATCACGACAAAACAGCAGGTCATTTGCAAGCACAACATATCAGTTACTAAAGTGAACAGTATTTTGAATTCTGGGAATAAGCCTGAAGTTCAGGAAGACTTTACTAGAGGTTCAGAATGTTATATATTTTTTAAAACTAGGATGGAAAGACAGACATAAATATTTCATTATTCCATGTGACCGTCAACTCAACCACATGAAGGAGCAAAGTAAACTGAATTCAAATGACTAAAGTAGATACACATTTCAAAGGCCACACAGATGACAATCAGATAGGAAAAGCATAGACCCTGTGAAGTAGCAGAGGACTAAAAGATGGTCTATGTGCTTGGGTTAACGCAATGATTAAAGGCATTATGAATACCACCATCATGAGAGCTTTACTTATTCCCTTTTATCCATCCCTCACTTAATCAGAATGCAACAAATGTTTTAAAGCATCAGTCAAACAAGGCTCAATATCAATTCTCAGTGTGCTGGTATACCTTAAGCTCAGCGTTGCTCTCTGCATTCTTCAGCATATGCAGGAGGAACTCCGCACTTTTTTTGGGCCATCGACCCTGGGTCCAGTCATGCTGCTTTGCCTAGGAGGCAAAGAAAGAAAAAAACATTGCATTCAAAGCTGACCAAGCCAACTGACATCACGGTTCTCGCTAAGAAACGGGTTGCTCAGATGAACTGTTTGTTTTCATGGAGAACTCCAAAGGTGTCCTAAGATCGTCATCACAGCAACCAAACTACGGCGTCAGTCGGCACAGAGCTTCAACTCACCTGAGCGCAGCGACCGACGCCCCCGTTGTAACGGCGGAAGGGAACACACTGGTGCTGAACCACGACATCCTTCAGGTACTTGGTGGCCTTGCGGATATGCATGCCCTTGATGGCCTGAGCTGTCTCACGGGTGTTCTGGAGAGGGAACAACTTAATGCTTCAAGACAAGGAATCCGCATCATAACTTGGGCTGCAACTTTACCAAACTTGTATTCTGTGATGTGAAGCTGCTCAGGTATAACAGTTCTTTTCATCATTAATCCAAAGGTGTCCTAAGATGTCATCATTGCAGCTTTAACACACAACTATTGTATTTTGGGAGCAATGGCATTCAAGATAAACAGATCTGTGTGTAAGACACAGCTTACCAATGCATAACTACAGAACACAAAACAAGTGAAGCAACACCCTAAAACTAAGGAAGGCCACAGTAAGCACAAGTCAACTTGGCATACGTTACTTAATAGCACATCTACCCAAATCACATAGGATCTCACACATAGGGAGGGGACAATTTACCTTGAAATGAACGCGAAGATTGGAGCCCCGTGACTTACATGCTGTTAAAAAGGGGGGGAAACGAGTACATTGTAAAATGTGTGTTTTGAAGTATTTTCTGACAATTCAAAGGAAACTGATCTACTCACACTTAGTCGGGTTCTCGGGGTCTAGCGAGTAGCGGACCATTTTTGCCGATCTACAGGTAGAACAGAAACGAACCCGAATTACATATTGAAAACAAACCGAAGTTTGATTGAATCTTGTACAAAACTCGACAAATGGTTGCTCAGACAAACAATTTGTTTTCATGGTGAATTCCAAAGGTGTCCTAAGATGGTCATCCCTGCAACCCGTGTCACTGCTAAATGCTCAGCTAGCCGACAGCAATCGAGTTAAACTGAAGACGCAAACCGAGACCATACTAACCTGCAAGCGAGTAAACATTACTCCATTATGTTATTGGCTAGTACGCAATACAAGGCGTGCGACAGTTTAATCCAAATTGTAGTAAATTCAGGACCGGTCGCAAAAGCAGAGAAACTGCCAGCAACCGTATGCTACAAAGAGATGGCAGCCCTTAGCCACCAGAGACCTGCTAATACTTTCAAAAATTGCTTCAGTACACAGCCATACTTACATATGTTATTAAATGTGAACTAAATAAACATATGACTATAATATTCAATTTTATAACGTTAAGATTAAATGGATTTTGACTGGATAGTCCTGTACATTGTATTCACAGCACCATTTTCTTACACTTACATTCTCGGGCCGCAAAAGGGAAAAGGAAGAGCAAGGCATTCTGGGAGAACTAATCGTTTCCGTCTTCTTCGGGGGAGAAGTCACTGTGGTAATGACAATTCTTTAAAAGCATTAGCGCCGCTTAGTGGTAAAATATTATAACTCATCGTTTAAACATACACTTTAATGACAGGCCCTAAGAAATACAATCATTGTAAAATGTAGTAGTTCTAAAAGTTATGCAATTAACAGTCACAATACGTTTAATGGATCCACCGGAGAATTGGAAGGATCGCCTGCAAAAACAATTTAGAAGATTTAAGTAAATTTCATTATTTACGGCACAATACAAGTATCTCTGAAAATTGAGAGTTCAAAGTTCAGACGTTTGAGAAAAGTACATGGAATATCCTTGGTGTCCACTAGATGGCTGCCAAGGACAAAATCAAAACAACGTCACCCATAAATAGACCCTTTACTTGGTGTTATTTATAGATCTAATCATAAGGCTTTGTAGTGGGTTTTGACAATATACTTATCTAATTGTATCTTAATGCATTTTAAAGTGGTTCACCACTTGCAGCAGTTTTCTGTAATATTTTGCAGATCAGAAGCTGACAATGGGTTGTGGGTTTCCTTCTACCGTTGTCCACTTTTAAGTAACTTGTTCATTCTAAGCACATGAAGTTTTATTGCTGCTATAATTGTCTAGTAACACATTTGGCAATTTCTTGTGGGTCAATAAAGATAAACACTAAATGCTAAGAGATATAGGTTTTGATTTATCTTGACTGATGGTGTATATAGCTTTTCCATTAGGTTATTTCATCAGACAGGCCAAATGCATACATACTCAATGAACCAGAGCACTTATGGGGCAAAAGGTGTTTGGCAAGAGCTCAGAAATTCTTTCAGGGTGATCCCACTGGAACTAAGATCTCAGTGCCATAGCTTTTTCCTGTCAAGAAAAAGAATAGTGCAAAGTCTCCTGTTTTCTCTGCGTGAGATGCTGATTGGAGGGATACTGATCGTTGGCTTTGCTGTATCAGTCACACACAGCACAGTCTCCTGTTTCCTGCCTCTTTCTCTTTTCACCCTCAGCCTCTCTATAAAAGCAAGCAGTTTGTAAATTAGGCCAAACTATGCAGTTGTACTGGATAAACATGGATTCTGTTCTATTTGTGTGTGTGTGTGTGTGTGTGTGTGGGTCCCCAAACCAACCTAACTTTAGCTAACTGGTCTTACTTTGTGCTGATGCACTGAAACTGATGCAGTATTGAACTGCTTTCGTATATCCTGCCAGGAAATTTGCTGAAGCTGGTAGGTTGAATTACGGCGCCCCATGAGAACATCCCAGAGCACCCCGGTACAGCATTATCACAGCTCCTGATCAATGTGCATGGGGCCTTTTTTAACAAGCATTGCATTACAGGAAATGTGTTCGGCTTGCGAAGGCTTTGCTCTGTGTCATGACAGTATATTGATCTATAAAAACAGCACAAAAGAAACAATGCAGTTATTATGGTTCAGCATTTTAATTTGCTGATATATAATCCCTCTTATACACCACCTTTTGTTTTGCTAATATATACTCAGCATTTCCACACACTTTGAATGTTATTGACACGAAACTAGGAGGTTCTGACAGGTTTATGCTACACTGTGGTTCTGGCCACGTTTTTGCTGAGTTATGACCTTGCGTTGCCTCTCCTTCTCCAGTACTGGGAAGCTGTGGCGTTTGGTCAAAGCAGCATATCTCAGTACTTTTTCAGTACTGCTCTCTCTGAGATGAACCATCGGTTGAATTTCAAAAGGATTGCGATTGCACTGTCCGTTTTTATCATGTTTCGTGAAATAGCTTTAACATACATTTGCATTTCTGATATCTCTGTCCTCAGTACTGATGCAATTTAGGGTGGTTGGGCTATTATACACACACACAAACGCACACACACACACACACACACGCACACATACACAAACACAGACACAATGCAAAGAGATATTAAGCTATTAATTATGAAATTATGATATGAAAGCTGGAGGTGCTGAAAAGGTTTAAGACGTCACCTTCAGCATGTGTCATCCTACGGTGTCATGGGGTTACGGACCCACTCACGCCTGCTCAAGGACAACAAACAGCCGAGCATTGAATCAGTGCTAAAAAAGAGAGCGGACCTGTGTGAGTGATGAAGCGGCCTGCCGTATGTGTGAGCGGAGAGAGTAGTGTACTGTTTAGCTGCCTGTGGGTGGGGGTGTGCAGATGCACTGCTGCAGTGAGCATCACTGTGGAGCGCTCTTCCTTTCAGCAGCCCAGCCCCCCTCCTCTCCTCCTCCTCCTCCTCTTCACTGCAGAGAAGCAAAGAGGGGAACGGGGGGGGGGGGGGGGGGGGGTGTCAGAAAGGGAGTGACTGCAGCACTGCAGAAACTGGGCGTTGGCTCCGTTTAACGAGAGACAGAAAGAGAGGAAGAGAGAGCTGCACAGGGCTGATCACATCTAAACCTGAGCGTTTCCCAGGGTGAAGGAGGGAGGCAGGGCATTAGAGGGGTGCCGGTGTTAACAAGTGCAGTCATCAATGATTTCTGTGCACATTTGGGAGAAATATCACCTGTCAAACCAACCTCAGAGAAATGATAGTTCATTGTTGCTGTTCATTGATAATCTTTAATGAACAAGGCATGGTCAAGAACATGTGAAGTCAGAAACAGTGCTGTGCAATTCATCAATAGCATTGTACACTAGGGAAAGTAACCTAATGGAAATCAAACTTTATTTTGATTGTGTTAATTGTGTTGAGACCAGTGAGAGGTAATGGCCAATATAAATGAACAAATCAGTGGGACCACAGACGGTGGGTTTCAGAGATGAGATACTTAAACTGAGAAAAAAACCTGCGTACCTACAGTGCTCAGCACTGAATTTACTTTGTAGAATTTACAGAATTATAAAAGTTGTGAAGCTGTCCGACCAAATGTCCAACCAAATATTATGATTACCAAACATACTAGAGTCATCATAACTGGGTGGTCCTGAGCAGATTTACTGCATTTTTTGTGACTTTGCTTTCATAAACTTGCAGCTGACGACTGTAAAGCAGTAGTTTATGAGACAGACTGTTTGAATGCCAGTACAGTTACAGTGAATGTTTGATTTATGTTAATGAAAATGAGCACACAGCCAATATCTTGGTGTTGCAAAAGTGCTTTGTGTGCAATCCATTTCCACAGGAGTGTAGCTTCATCTGGAAACAGTCCTCGATATTAAGTTACTGCAGAAGATTTCCAAAAACCCTTTATGCTTTAGTGAAATTTATCATGACTTTGCGAGATCTCTCAAAAATGTGAATGAATCAGGAAATGCTGTAGAGTAGCAGAAAAAGAAAACTGGTTTTCCCCTTGCTAAAAGAATGAACTGCCACTATATATATTCTTTAATATGTTAACACGCACACACTGAAAGGACAAACCATTGAATATAAACCTCTGTCAAAGAATTACTCTCTGTATACAGTATGTAACCCCAAGAATCTTTGATTCTTGCAGAGAATGGAATTTGAAAGCACCTTATATACTCTGGAAAATGAAGCAGCTTTATTTTGCCAGAAAAAAAGGGGAAACATCTAGACTACTAAAACTGCATGTTGGAGTTATTAAATATTTAACAGGTGTGCGCAGAGGTTGAATGTGCGTGTTGGTTTTCATGCAGCAGAGTTTTGGATGTTTCAAGAACGCCTTGATGTCAGGTTCTCTGAACACACTCTCAGGGGTCATGAACACACACAGCATGGTGCAGACACTCTCCACAACTGCACCCTGTGAGTGCAGAGAGCAACCACAGACCCCTGAATTCCTAAGAGAAACATGAGTTCTGTTCACCCTGTGAGGATCTGGTTCTCAGCGATGCAGTGCACAAATATCTGTCAAAATGTGCAAAAATGTGGAACTGGGCTATGCAGCGACCTTAGAACTAAAACTCAGATCTCCATGGAGAATCTTCCTGTTTCCTAACAGAGAAGACACTGAGAAATACACTTTAGGAATGGCACTGAATTTGAAACACTGTTCCTAGTTACTATATTAAACAGTACCTTTTTAAACACATACACACACATTATATATATATATATATATATATTATTTTTTTTTTTTCCCCTTGTTTTCTTATAGTTTGGGCATGGCTAGCATCCCTTCCCTAGTTATAAGCTAGCACACGCCTCCAGTGTGCAGCCTGCCAGGATATCTGTTCAATGTATGTAAAGCACTCCAAAGGACTGAGCTCTGCCTCGCCACATAGAGACATCCGATCTGTCTGAGTATGCTGCAGAGTCATTATGAAGACAGATGCCTTGCTTGCTTTTCTACCACATTGAGAACATGGCTAGTGCCCTAAGCAGCACCTCCCTTGGGACCACTTCCACATGGTCTCTGTGCTCGCTCACATGTCTCTAGATTTTGTATGACTTTAAAAGCATATTAATGACTTGATTGATTTTTGCCATGATTTTTGCCTGCAGTAGGCAGTGAACTATTGTGACTCATGCTTCATACATTTAAGATGCTGCTTCAAGATACTGAATGTTTCAGTCAGATTTTTTACTGTGCGTCATTGGCCTTGGAGGCTGCTTTTGTAAAATAGCCGAGATGTTCTACACAAGGGATTCTGACAATGCAACAGGCCATTTTCCCCCTCTCTGCTCCAGTGTCCTTCTAAAACACAGAAACCCTTTAACTATGTGCTCTTTTCTGTAACAATAAACGTGAAAGTTAATCAATACATTCAACAGCTCACATTTATCATCTCTGTACAACTTCTCTCTCAATTCTACTCATTGTCCTCTCTTTCTTATAATCAATCTACTCCCCATACACACACACACACACACACACACACACACACACACACACACATGCACGTATACAGGACCTGTATAAGCAGTTCCAAGGTCACTTTAGTCTATAGTAGTCCATTATCTAAACTAAACAGCAATGGCTGTAACTAAGAAACATGCAGTCACCATAAACTAACTCCATTTATGGTAACAAAGCCAAATCTACTCTTCGGTGGAGCTGAATCAGCATAATCTTCTTGCCAAATAGAGTCAGCACTTTAGGGGTAGGCTGTTTCAGCGTTTGTGTTTTTACTGACCAACAGAGGGCAGCGTTATCGTTGCAGCAATTTAAAAGTGCACCACCAAAACAAACACACACTCACACACACACACACACACACACACACACACACACACACACACACAGAGACCAGCATGCACACAGGGAGGGGAGGGGGGTAGAATGAAGGAGCTCTGTGGTGCAGAAACTCGCCCGCACCGTTATCAATTACCCTTCCATCTCCTCAATCACGGAGCAGGCAGTAAGCCTGACGGCTGGGACTGAGAGCGCAGGACTGCAGGACGCAACCTCCTGCACCCAGCACGACAATCCCCACACGGGCAGAGTGAAAGCCTGCACGCATCCTCGGTGTGAGGCACCAGCAAGCTTGACTATCTCAGGCTGCCAAGCAGGAATGTGTTGAAGGGACTTTCGATGTGTGGGGCGTGGTGGCCTGAAGCCTGGGCACTGCAGTGAGGAACACTGCAAGCTCAGAGGTGCCAGGGTGAGGAAGGACACTGCACCTCCACTGTAGCTGAAGCTGCGCTAAAAGCGACCCGCCCTGCGTACACGACCCGCGTGGTGCTAGTGTATGCTACTCACCGCCAACGGCTCGGCTTGCAGTTGCCGTCCTCCACACTATTCATATAACTCTGCAGGTGAAAGCTGACACACACATACACTACACATAACGCAATTAGGAGGACAAATGCCTGCATATCCACACATCCCCACACACACACACACACACTCCCACACACACACGCATAAATGTATGCTTGCACCATTGCGAAGCCACACCTTTAAGGCCTGTTTGACTGGTTATTGGTAAACTGACACTCTTTCTGACCACACTGCTCTCCTGCCATTACAAAATACTCGGTTCTTGTCCTGTTTCATTAAGATTGTCCCTCTGTTGTTCTCTTCATTCTCCGGCTTCCATGATAGCACTAATGTCAGGTAATAGTTGTGTTGCTATGAATCACACTCTTCTGTGCCTTCAAAGGAATCACACTCATATAACTCAGGACTTGTGAGTGTGACAGTTACATAACAGCCTCTGATAAGATTCCACCTTCTGTATCTGCAGAGGGAAAGAATATGTGCCTGTTTGGATATGTGAAAATAAAGCTGCCCTCCCTCTGCTGCAGCAGCCTACAGTCCAGATAAGCAATGATTTCCACCACCAATCAAACCCCCCCCCCCTCCGCCACACACACACACACACACACGTGCCAACGAGTCTGCAGCAATATTACTGTGCTTCTACTGCACCTTTGTGGTGCTTGGTCTGTTTTCTTGCACAGTCCACTGGCCCAGCATGTTCTGCCTCTTCTCTATCTGAATGAGGTGCCCCAAGTGTTTTTTTTTGTTTGTTTTTTGTTTGTTTGTTTGTTTGTTTGTTTGTTTGTTTGAGTTTAAGATTGTACGGATGAACACAGAAGCTCCAAACATGCAGCGTAGCCTGTCTTTGTACATGCCGCAGTTCAGGCCCAGTGTGACAGCACCCGGAACAGAAGGTTTGGCTGAGTCTGTGTGTTGTGGAGGAGAAGTGAAGAGGTTGAGGAGCAGATCAGACTCTTAACAGCTGCTGACAGTCAGAAACAGCTTCACAATGAGGACATTAACATGGATTAAACAGTATCTGTCCTGTTTGCTCTCCTCCACCATAACACTGCAAATAAACGCAACATAAAACAAAACCATGCAATGCAAGATGATGCAAGAAGACTGCAAACCTGGTCATACAACACCAGACAATATTGACACAGTACAATCCAATAGGCTACAAATAAGCTACGTTACCTTTCAAATCTGATTAGAATTGAAGGTCAGGTATGCTAAATGCAGGTCATCTCTTTTTGCAATGTTTTGCATCAGTATTCTCCACAGAGGAAAAACAATGTCATAAAATCTAGCAACATTTTTGAAAATATATATATATATATATTTTCAAAGCTTCTCCATTTACTTCCTGTTGAAGTGGTAATGCAAACACAACTGTGCCCCCAGGTGTGCATTACGACACTATTAAAAGCTATATACAAGGAAAATGCACTTCTGCCCAGCGTCACTATCATATCTCTGATTATTGCTGTTTCAGAGCTTTGAAAAAAAGCCCAGAACAGAGGACAGACTGACCATCAGAACTGAGTTTCAGAGGCAGAGAGAGAGAGAGAGAGAGAGAGAGAGAGAGAGAGAGAGAGAGAGAGAGAGAGAGAGAGAGAGAACAGGAGACAGGGAGAGAGAGAGAAAGAGAGAGAGTGACTCTGCAGAAAAACTGTGATGCCAATTTACTCACTGGCAGAGAGAGAAAATGAAGCAATAGAAAGGAGAAGAGAGCTCGATTTCAGCACCTTTAAATAATATAATCCTCAGCCAAACTTCACACTGGCCTTTTTTTTTTACATTTTTAATGTGTTTGCGTGGGAAGAGAATGATGGTATTTTAGTCATCAAAATCTATAGGAGAGAGAAAAAGAAAGGCAGAGAGAGACAGTTGGCTGTTTTAGTTAAACCTGTCTATTTTGACCCTGAGACAGAAAGAGAGATAGAGGAAGGAGGATGGTGAAAAAGAGAGGGAGAAAGAGTGAAACAGAGACAGCCCTTGCAGAGACAGCCAGATCTACTCTGACAGACAGTCCTAGTTTGCTTGAGGCTTCAATGAACTCATATCATTCTTTCACCACAAAGTTTGGCTGATTTTGACATATGTTGAAACTACATTTGTGGTTTGAGGAATAAAAATACAGACCTTAGTCACCGTGGTTTTAAAAATGTTGGTCTTGAATCTTTAGCATCCAGACTCTGGTGTTTTCATTTAGGCCAGTACACAGATAGACATCAACATATGCTGATATGTGGCAGCACCAAAGATAGTAGAAGAAAGAGCTAAATGAGAGAAAGGGAAAAATCATTTCAATCATTTATAATCAAACCTAAATAAATGGTTAAGTGCGCTCTTATTCTTCTGGCACAAATATCCAAAACCCCAGACTACTCAACCTTGTAACTTAAATCATACTTTTATCATAAACACATGGAGTCAACATAACCCCAAAAGTCACAGATCTAAGCCAGTTAAACACATGTGGTGCATTAATGCAATAGTGACAAAAGCTTGGATTTCAGTTCCACTTGCTCTGATTCACTCATGTCAGTCTAGTGTCAAGTGGCTTGAATTCAATATACAGTGTGTGAAAGGATCTTATCCTATTTAGTATATATTGTATGACCTATTTACATATATACTATTAGTCCTATTCCATTTTGCTAAGTGAATTTCTAGAAATATATTTATTAAATCTCATAGATACAACCACAAGCGGTAATCTAAGAACAATCTGGCAAGTAGTGTAATCCTAATTGAAAAGCAGCAAAAATTACAGTAACATCAGTTGACATTGTAATATAAAAAATGTTTCAGTAACTTTTACATCAAACTGAACCAGAGTTAGAGGAGACCTTTAGTAAGCTGCTGTGAAGACAAGCATGTTGAGTTTTCCAGAGTGGTCTAAGGTTTTACGTTTATGAAAACAATAATGAATCATTATGACTGAATATGACTGATCTGCAATTTAGAGGCAGATATGAGCAATATGCACTGTGACACCATTTACGTTACTGCATTTTAAACAAAACAAGAAATATTTTAGTTTTCAGCTCAGTAACCACTGTAGCACCCCCACCGAGGCCCATTTGCACCAAACTTGGCAGTCCTCCACTTGGCAGAATGTAATTTTATTACCATGTACCAAATTTGGTCATAAACTGGTTATCCCTACTACAGCTTTAAATAAATCAGTGTGGTGAATGATTGATTGACATGTTTGACATTAGCAGCTAGTTGCGTGTCAAAGCACAAAAGTAGCCTCCACAATTTTCTAACAGATCCAGCTTTTTCCACGTTGTCTAAGTCAAGTCCACCTACTTGAAAGTCTTTGGAGAGCCATGTCTTACGTGGTTGGCCCACTTTTTGCTTGTGGTATCCACTGCATTGCCGTTTTTGGATACCGTTCATTCGGCATACGGTGTATATGCCCAGCTAGCACAATCTTTGCAGCATGACGATCTTATAATCGTTCAGAAATGCTTCTCCATAGAACTTGTAGTGGAAATTTTAGGGGTCAGACACAGTAAAGGCCTAAAAACAAAGGACTACAAATTCCTCCCTTAGAAACTTTTTTCCTAGAGTGACCACCTGTTGACCTACTGTTGGCCTTCTGTTGACTGCAGCTCCATAGGTCTAGCCTAGATTAAATTAAATTCTAAAATGATTAACAACTACAGCTTCATGGAGCCTAGCCCAGACGAGAATATGACCGTCTCAGTTGGGTTCATGAAGAGTTTACCTCTGTATTGGGTGTGAAAGGGAAACATCAGCCCATACCATGTGATCTGGGGATAACATTAACATTAGGGACAGTATAAACCTATAGGATGAACTGTGTTTGAACCCATGGAAGGTAAGGAGGGTTAGTAAAACATGGTAAGGAAATATTTTGGCGAAGAAACCTTTGCAGTATTTGTGACGTTTGAAAGTATAGAACTGGATGAGGTTAGAATTGTGTTGACAAGAAACATGGACGTAAGGAGACCTTGTGGGTGTCACGTCTCGTCAGACACCCAAACCACGCCCACCGAATCAAGCCTCGTTCGCTCTCAATCTCCTGCTTATTGAACGCACCTGTCGTTCATTAGGCCGAGGACTACTTAAGAGCGCTACTGCGCTGAACTCATTGCTGTACGTCGGCCTCGCTCGTGAACTGCATCGCAGCCTCTGACCTGCCTACACGCTGTGTTCTGTTTGTATGCAAGTAGCTCTTGTTTTAAACAGCCTCACCGGTGAAACCGGACTTATGTGTTTTATTGCTCTTTGCTAAACGATTAAGTTTGTGTGTGTTTGTGCGCCACTGGCAACCCTGCTTAATAAACCGAAGCATGTTCCCCGTAGCGCCTGCCTCTGTTCTGTCACTCCAGCCGTCACAGTGTGAGACCTTGTGTGATGCAATAAAGTTTTAATCTCTATTTTCACTAAGACCTGGTGCTGTCTCATCATTTCTTGTTCAATATTGGTTGTTTTTTTTATTATTAAATAATGGCAAACTGTACAAAAATATTGTAAGGTTTAAAAAAAACACACTTCAACAGGTCATCTGTCACAGACGCATTATCTGATCATTATCTGATCCCAAGATCTTGTTGGTATGTTGGAAATAGAATGACATAAACAAGTATAATGGACAACATAGACAATTTCTATGAAACTTGAACATGTCTTACAGAACGAATGCCAGAACATACCGTTCGAGTTTCATGTGGATTGGCCAATACAAAGCCAATACAAATGCATGCTGAAAGCTGATTAGACAATGGCATCCAACATTTTGTAGATATATCACCTACACAGCCTGTGCTAGACATGCATATATAAGCTATGTACCACATTTCACATTAATTGGAAACATTAATCTCAGTGAGTGGGACAGTTTGTTGGATGTTATAGTATCGCCTACTGATGCAAATGCACCAGAATCCTTTAGGTTGCCCACCTGTGATGTTTGGGGCCAGATTGTTCTGTTGATTATTGACGTTCAACCTGTTCTGAATGTCTTTAGGCCAGATTTGTGTAGGTCTGGTGGAAAACCCCTAGAACTAGTTTGTGACCAAAAAACTGTTCAATATGGTGTAATATGCAAATGATCTAAAATCTAACTGGGCAGGAGTCAGTGGTCCTTTTTTTTATTGGAAGACTAGTAATCACTGGAAAAACAGTGTAACATACAGTGTTGGAATTATGGACTGAAATGTATGTAGGTGTAAAAGTGTGCAAAGATGTCATCAATGCATGAGTGTAAAATTTTAAAACGTTTTGATTCATTTTTGGATTAATTTTCACTTTTTGGACACTGCATAATTCCATATGTGAAATGTTATAGTTTTGTTTATTTCGCTTTTATACAATATGGAAAATAGTACAATTAAAGATGAGTAAATGTGGTTGTGGTTAATCTACTTGAATGTGTGTGAACGTATAGATGCATTTGTATATGCATCTGGATTTCTGGTATATTCTTAACTGCCAAATGTCATTCAGTATTGGCTGCTGCCAGGAAAAGAGAGAAAGTATTACGGTCCCCTAGAGGTATACTGTGCATTGTGCTGACACAGGCATCAGTGATGTGATCTTCTACAGCGCTCACCTGATCCAGAACTCTAGCTCTGATTGGCTTGTTAAATCATGTGACCACACAGCCCATTGCTCTGAAATCTACCCCAACAGAGCAAGATGATGCAAGGTCAAAAATAAATAAATAAATAGATTGTAT
>JAOXYF010000003.1:20933228-20949867 GCA_028565775.1 Sternarchorhynchus goeldii
CCTCTAAGTGTATGTGGATGTCCACAAAATATAGTGGTTTTGTCTTCAAGCCAGCAGCTTTTCAGGAAAGTTGAAAACTTTTTAGTTTTGTTATTTGACCTAATGTCTGTAAAAACTCAGTCAATTGTCTTTTTTAATTACATCGAGATTAGAGGTCTTTCACAATACTGGCAGAGCATTTTTTCATGTTTGCTATTTTTCAGATATTTTGGAGTCACAGCAAAATTAAATGTAACACTTTTTGCATACAGATTCAGAAAATGAGGAGAGATGGAGAGAGAGAGAAAGAGAGAGAGAGATAGAGAGAAAAAGAGAGAGAGAAAGAGACAGAGAGAGAGAGAAAAAAGAGAGCGAGAGAGAGAGAGAGAGAGAGAGAGAGAGAGAGAGAGAGAGAGTGAGCGAGCTGCTGATGCATTGCAGATAAACTGCAGATCCCGGGTAACCCCTCCCCTCCGTTCCTCTCCTTCTCTTCCGTCCAGACACTCCCTATGACATCATCACTGCCTCCACCCTCATCCTCAGTTTGAATCACTGGCTCCGTCTCTGCCCAGAGGCCCAGACTAATAGCTCTAATGACACCCTTCCAAAAGAGCCATGACTCTCACACACCACCTAACCCTGTCTGGCTCTCTATAACCCAGCCTTCCTGCTATGGCTTTATAGCACCTCCATGACATGTGAAGATGTCTAGCTGCAGCGCAGACAGAGCAAGAGCAGTACGGTCACCTCCGATCGTGTATGGGTTTAATAATCAGAACTCTGCCTATAATCATGTCAGCGTTTCATATTCTCTTGCTGTAAGTCCATATGCTCTTGGTGTCTTGATTCTCACAATGGTCCTAAGACTCTTAAAGAGTAATGACTGAGACCTTGCGTCAGCCTTAGGTAGAAACCGGATGAGATCGACACAGTGTTCCTCCCACATCAGGAGAAATGCCTCTGACATGCAGGGTTGCCCTTTCAAAACAGTGTCAAGCAGAATAGTTTGGGTAGAATGATATTACAGTTATTTGGTATATCAACATTTCTAACAGCTTTTGCTACAAACTAGAGATTAGCATGAAACTACATAAACATTCAAGCAAGAAGTCTTTGTCTTCCAGTATAGTGCAGTATAGTAATTATTGTTACATATCTTTACTTCTCATTACATTTGTTCTTCTGTTGTTACTGGTGACATCGTTGAAAGGGGTGATGCTTAGGTTTTCCATCAGCTTGCCAGATGGCTTTGATGACTGTTCTGACGTTTCGCATATTAGTGAAAGATATTTCAAAAATATTAAGGATAAAAATGCTTTATGATGATCTCAGATATGTTCGCCCCTTCACCAAAGGTCTTCCATTAAACTATAACATTTGTACTTTCATCAGTCACGTTATAGTTCAGACCTGTCTAGAACATCTGCTTCCAATTGTAATTCATTTTGCTTTGTCCTAAAATGAAATAAATCAGATCACTTTTTTTCTGTTTTATTTTACAGTATGATAACTGTATTGTGAAGATTTAACCAAAACTAAGCAAACTATAATCTTAAGACATCCAGCAGCAGTGAAAGTCTGGAACATTGTATCCCTCAATTCCTAAAAGTGTATCTGACAGCTGAGTTTTAAAAAGAACACCTCCAAGTGCACTAATTCAATACAAAATTCTCAACCGTATATTTTCAGCAATCTTTGTCAGTGCTGGTGTATAGAAAACTCTTCACACAGATAGGTACATAACCACCCACTTCTATGTGAGCTCAACATGGTGTGTAGTCTAGAGCCTTTAATTTAGCTTGGTTAAATAATTTAACACACGTTCTCACAGGGTGCGAAAAAGAAAAATAGTGTAGAAGAGGACAAGAACAAGAGAGGGAAACAGAGAAGAGTGAGATTACAGCCGACATTTTAGGATATTTATAGTTGCCTGGGTCTGGGCACCTTTCTCCACACAGCTCAGTCTTTTTGTCCTTCACTCTTGTCACCTTTGTTTAACCACAGTACGGGTTCAAAACTGTTGTTCAGTCTGACACAGACACGACCAGAGCATTACAGGAACATGGGACTGTAAAGGCTCCTCTGTATTTACGTACAGAAATGTTTGGGTAAGTGTGACTGTGTCTGATGTGGTTTTACCCTCCTTAAGGTTGTCAGAGCTTTAAAACTCTATACCCCATCGATTTGCATACATACACATACCTATCTGCCTAATGAGTTTGGGTACTGTTTGTAGCATGGATCGTTACCTTGTTCTCTTTCCTTGGTCCTCCTGGGTTCCTGTATCAATATACTGATTATGTGCGCATTCATCTAGATACCAGCCTCAGGGGTCTCAAGTCAGGCCACAGCTATATATCTCTAGCATACATACCTGCAAGGCCGTGTCCAGCTCCTCAGTCCTTTATACTCATTCTTTCTGTAACACACACACTTGCATGGACACACACACGTACACACACACCCACACAAATCTTGTTACCCACTCTGTGACTCTGTAAATGAATAAAGCATGATAGTCAGGGAAAGCTCTTTAGCCTAAGCGAGTGCAGTGAGTTCAGTGGATTTCCGAACATACTGATATGGCATCCTGAGATTAGGAAAAGCTCCATCCGATGATTACATGTTTTACCATCTTGTCTCCCAGCAGTTTAACATATTACTTTATGTGCCTTTATTTTTGCAGAGTCACTGTATCCTATTTGAATGGAGGCAGGGAAGCAATTTAATGGAAGGTATTGTGGTGAGATTTGAACCAGAAGCTACACTGCTTTGTGTTCACCTACAGTACTTCATCATAGGGACAGAAACCTTATCTTATAACCTACAAAAACATACAGCCAGGCAGCTTATCTTGCTGCCTACAGCTAGGCTACAGCTGGAAAAAAAATAATGGAATTTTATTTCACAATTGTCCAGTTTTCAGAACAATATTTCCAGAGCAACTACATTCTCAGCAATTCTATGCTAAAAACAAAAATGTTACAATTTTTTAAGCACAGAATGACTTTAGTAGCAAAGAAGTAAATGAATAAAACCAAGTCCCTGTTTTTAGATTTTTGTGGCTAAGTTCAGTTCTAGGCACACGTTCAGTATGTCTTTGATCTAAGTTCAGTTCTAGGCACACGTTCAGTATGTCTTTGATCTAAGTTCAGTTCTAGGCACACGTTCAGTATGTCTTTGATCTAAGTTCAGTTCAAGGCACACGTTCAGTATGTCTTTGATCTAAGTTCAGTTCTAGGCACACGTTCAGTATGTCTTTGATCATACATTAGCTCCTTATCCCTGTGTCTTCGGTCCCCATAGATGTCATGAATCTGTACTGCTTACTGCAGCAATAAATCAGGCCACTCCCTCATCCTCTTCACTGGCACACTGATTTCAAGCCTGTATGGACGCTGGTCTAAAACACTTCAGCAGAGCCTAGTTGCATCAGTCAGGTGTGTTCCTGTCACGGCGCCATCCAAAACACTTCCAAGCACTCTGCAGTGTTCGAGTTGGGCCTGCGCTGAATCCTAAAACACCCCCATCCCTCCACCCAGACGCCACCACAAAAGCACCTTGAGCAGGGCTGATTTGCACATTCAGTATGAGGTTGATCTTTGGCCAGGGCTGACAGAGCAGGCAGAACCGCTGCTGAGGGCTGCTTGGAGCCATGGAGAGATATGCAGTGTCATCAGCCCCATTGCTGCTGCCGCTGCACCCCTCCCCCCCACCACCACCCCCCACTAGCGCTCACAGACCGCCCTAGCTGAACTACGCGGCTCTCCCAACCACGCCAGGCTCTCATTACAAAGGATTAAAGATTGCAAGAAAAGGCTACAAAAAAGCTTAGTAATTTGTATGAAATATCTTGAAAGGTGAAATGCATGTAGGCATTGCCAAATGCAGACCTGGCCATATTTGTACTGGGGAAAGGAAAGCAGAATTTCTATCTTCTCCATCACAATGCTACACACTAGCCTGGCGGTGCTCAGCACACATGTTCAGCCTCAGCTTCTGACTTGCACTTAACTTATTTTTACTCTCCCAGTCTGGCAGTAACACAAAAGAGGGAAACCTGAGTAGTGGCTGCATAATGGGAGAAGAGAAATATACAGTAAAAGGTTTTTACAAATCCAAGTATCAACAGTCATAAGTGAGTTATTTTCAAATAAAAAATGGGGCATAATTTTTAGGGTTCAAAATGTTTGTTAATTTTGTTGCTACTAGCCGTGACTATAAATAACAAATCAATGTAAAGTGTTTTGTAGAGAACTTGTGGTGATATAGTTGGTGATTTAGTTATGAGTGAAAAAACAGCATTGCAATATCTACTGATGTACTATAAGCCTTTATATGCTATGTTTCCCCTTCATAAATGTGTAAGTTACCACTTAGTTAAACGTGTCTTTAATTTGTAAGACTACTGTCTTTTAAATAATTTGGTGAAGCTTCCCACAAAGTTTTGGGATTCCTGAGGTCAATCCGATCATTTTTTCATCTCTTTATCCTCAGGTTTCCCTGGAAAGATGAGAACAGTTCATTTTATAAGCTTAAGATGGCATATCACATATCTGTGAAGGGTTATGAGAAGTAGTTCTGAAAGAGTAGTTTTATAAGAGCAGTAGAGAAACCTAGAGAAAAACTAAAGAATGTAAATGGCCAGTCATTAACATTTACACATTGTGCATGAGGGACTTTGCATGACTTTATGGTGATGTCATGTGTCTGAAATAGGGACGAAAATGAGATGAGCAGATTTTCCTACAGTCAGAAGAGTCATTCATCAGACTGCTTAAACAGCCAAGATTAGAATTTTCATCTACTGAAAGGTAATTACATGGTATTCAGTTGTCTGGGATTACTCCTCTTGCTTCCCCCTCCACCCAACCCATCCATACTGATTCTAATTAAAGTTGACACAATAAACTTGATAAAGGACACTCTGGCCTGTTTGATCGAGCCTATCCCAATTTTATGTCCATATTTTTAAAAATGATGTCAAATTTAGAGACCAGTTAACACTGTGTGTGTGTGTGTGTGTGTGTGTGTGTGTGTGTGTGTGTGTGTGTGTGTGTGTGTGTGTGTGTGTGTGTGTGTGTGGTGAATGACCTGAAATATAACATTCTTTGTTTATTCAAATTTCTGTTTATATAAAAATATAAAAACTGAAATAAAAGACTATCTTAGTTAAACAAAGCTAACAATCACTACCATATGCTATCATATAGTTAACAGACCTTAATGTGAACCTTCAAGAATATATAATTTAGTATCAAATTACATGAAAATTCAGGCTGACATAAAAATGTCCCAGATTCTAAACCTTGAAAGTACAATTATGTTATTTTATTAGGAATTTTTGTATTCTCTAAACATGTACAGGTATTACATATACAGGGTCTTTTCTTTGATGATTGCTGTCCTTGGTGCTGGAAACTCGCTGTCCAAGGTACTCATAATACTAGGCTCTCTAGCTCTCTAAATCTTTAATGCTTTACATTATTTCAAATCTTCTCATAGAAGTGTGATATCTGCATTTCGCATTTTGTTCGATTCAGATGTTAACTACACAATCAGTGGGTGTATAATTGTTCCATCAAATATCTGTTAAAGCATCCTCTGTTGTCCTTTATGACATTTCTCTGGATCCATCCACAGAACCTTGTTCCGCTTGACCGGGATGCTGAACCACTGATAAAGAGTCTATGGATAGCTTTCAGGACCCTCCCACTTCGGTGGATCAATGGTCCAGTCAAAATAATCCTACACTTTTTTCGCAATAGCGCCTCTGGTATATAAAGCCTGCGGACCAGCTATCCAGCGCTGTGAGAGCCACACACACCGGCACGCATACACACCTCACGCCTCCACTTCACACTGCCCGATTCATACGCACGGTAACACTGCGTCTGCCCGGATGAGTTACCCGGTAGACACTTTAGGAAGTCCTTTCCGGAGAATAATGGATACGAGGACAAGCTACAGCCGCAGCAGCGGCTCGCCGTCCAGTGGGTTCCGCTCCCAGACCTGGTCCCGAGCTAGTCCGAGCTCTTCTATAGCTTACAAGAGGACCGTCAACGTCCCCGTGCCGAGAGCCTACAGCTCAGCTGTGCTTAGCACGGCCGACAGTATTGATTTCAGCCAAACTTCTGTTATCAATGGAGACTACAAACGCACTAACGAGAAAGAGCAACTCCAGGGTCTCAATGACCGCTTTGCCGTGTACATTGACAAGGTGCACTTTCTGGAGCAACAGAACAAGCAAATCGAGGACGAGATCCAGGCACTGCGGCAGAAGCAGGTGTCGCAGTCCCAGCTGGGCGAACTTTATGATCAAGAACTACAAGAACTGCGTTCCATGTTGGAGCAGATTCACCATGAGAAGGCACAAATTCAGCTAGACACAGATCACATTGAAGAGGATATCCAGCGACTTAGGGATCGTCTCGATGAGGAGGCGCGAATCAGGGAAGACACAGAGGCTATTATCCGTGCACTGAAGAAGGACATGGGCGATTCGACATTAGTTAAGGCAGAGCTAGAGAAAAAGGTCCAGTCACTCCAGGATGAGATCGCCTTCATCCGCAACAATCACGAGGAGGAGGTGAGCGACTTGCTTGCGCAAGTTCAAGCGTCGCAAATCACCGTGGAGAAGAGGGACTACCAGAAGACGGACATCACCGAGGCTCTCCGCGAGATTCGCTCTCAGCTAGAGGGACACTCCATTCAAAACCTTCAGCAAGTCGAAGACTGGTTTATGTGCCGGTATGTTAAACTGACAGAAGCTGCAGAGCAAAACAAGGATGCCATTAAATCTGCTCGGGATGAAATCGCAGAATACCGCCGTCAGTTACAGTCCAAAACCATCGAGCTGGAGTCCGTGCGCGGAACCAAGGAGTCGCTGGAGAGACAGCTCAATGACATTGAGGACCGACACAATTCTGATCTTGCCAGTCTTCAGGTAAATAGATAAAAAATTTCATGTTGCATGTACATTCATTCATATATCATTAAACACATTTATAATAGCAATGCAACGAATTTAAGGAAACGTAGCCTACAAGAAGATAACCGCTAATGAAACTTTTCATAGCTTATTTTTTGCAATATTAGTTCAAATTTGATCGTTTGTGTTCATGTCATAGGCCTACCTGATGTACATATTATTTATCGTTATTATAGTTATGATTTAATGACGATTATGATAACATGTACGTTACTTGTACGTCCACACAATCAGTTTTGAGTCGTTAGAAAATGGGTAAAATAATAGAAATATTTAACTGCGAGAGGTACAATAGTGTTATGAAGCAAAGGGTTAAAAGGGGGGAAGAGCCAACGCTATAAAATGTTTTGCTGAGTCAGAACAGCGACGGCAAGGGAGAGAGAACAAAAATAGACGATAAATGCATAAACACATAACTGCAATGAAAAACGTTCACTTAGAAACGGAAAAGTATTGTATCACACATAGGCACAATATTTTCCTTGGATGATAATATTTTGAGCAATGTAGTACATATTTGCTGGCCTCTATTCTTTTGTGTTTTTGCGCTTGCTAAACTTCGGCTGTATTGTGTTTGCAACGCTAGGAAACTGTCCACCAGCTGGACAACGAGCTGAAGAGCACGAAATGGGAAATGGCCCGACACCTACGCGAATACCAGGACCTACTGAATGTCAAAATGGCGCTAGATATCGAGATTGCTGCTTACAGGTAAACATCAAAGAAACAGCAACAGAATTTAAGCTTTAATAAAGTTTAATAATAATTTTATCCATTTCATATTGATGGCAGAATATTCATATTTTAAAAACAGAAGTAGGATCTTCAAGTCTAATATTATTTCTTACTTTATTTAAAATTTGTCTCGCATGTGTTTGCTAAATATATCAGTCCCTGATCTGTTCATATAGGAAACTACTTGAAGGCGAGGAGAACCATTTCAGCACTTTCCCATACCGCCAGGTTGTCACCAAAGGGCCTAAGGTCAAATCTGAAGCCCCCAAACTTAGGGTGCAACATAAGTTTGTGGAAGAGATCATTGAGGAGACCAGGGTGGAAGATGAAAAATCTGAGATGGATGAGGCTTTGGCAGAGTTGGCAGAAGAAACTGCTGTAGAGGAGAAAGAAGATGAGGAACAGGATGAAGGTGAAGATGAAGTTAAAGGTGAAGATGAAGGTGAAGCTGAAGAGGAGAAAGAAGAGAAAGAGGGAGAGGAGGGTGAAGGAGAAGAAGAGGAGGAAGTTGTTGCTTCAGCCCAAGCTGAAGTGAGTGCCAGCGCTCCTGCTGAGGAGGGCGAAGAAGCTGAGAAAGATGAAGGTGATGAGGAAGAAGGGGAAGAAAAGGGTGAGGAAAAAGAAGAGGATGAGGGAAAGGAAGAAGGGGAGAAGGGAGAGGAGGCAGAGACAGCCGAGGAGGGAGAAGGAGAGCAGGAAGAGGAAGTAGAAAAGAGTGCAGAGAAGGAAAAGGCTGCAGAGGAAGTAACTGGTGGAGAAGAAGCAGTAGGTGAGGAAGAGGGTGATAAGAAAGTTGAAGCCATGGAAGAAACTGACAAAGCAGAGGAGGCAGAGAAAAAGGATGAGGTTGAGAAAGAGGACAAAAAGGCAAAAGATGACACAGAGGACACCAAGACTGAGAAAGACAAAGCTTCTGAGATCAAGGCAGAGGCCTTAAAGATTGAGTCTCCAAAAGAGTCTCCAAAAGTCCAGTCCCCTAAGGCTGAGTCCCCAAAAGTTCAGTCCCCTAAGGCTGAATCCCCCAAAGTTCAGTCACCTAAGGCTGAGTCCCCTAAGGCTGAGCTCCCAAAGGCTGAGTCTCCTAAGACTGAGCTCCCAAAGGTTGAGTCCCCTAAGGCTGAGCTCCCAAAGGCTTCATCCCCAAAGAGTGAGACCCCAAAGGACATACCCAAGACAGAGGCACCAAAAGCAGAGGAAGTGAAGAAAGAAGCCCCCAAAGCAGAACCTCCCAAGAGTGAGTCTCCAAAGAGTGAGAGCCCCAAGAAGGAAACACCTAAGGCAGAGCCTCCAAAGACAGAGGCACCAAAAGTTGAAGCAACTGAAAAAGTGAGCAAAAAGAATGAGCCAGAGGACAAATCTGAAGAAAAGAAGACAGACGAGAAGGAAGATAAAGACAAAATGAAAGCAGAAACAAAAGAGGCAGAGAAGAAAGATGTGATCTCTAATGGAGTGGATGAAAGCCCCACCAAAGATGACCCAAGCCAGAAGGTGGTCATCACCAAAACCGTAGAGACCATTACTACTGGTGAGGATGGAGCTAAACACATCACCAAGTCTGTGACTGTCACCGAGACAGTGAAGGAGGTGGACGAGGTGGTGCAGGAGAAGATGGTGTCCTCCAAGAAAGTGGAGAAAGTCTCTACCCAATCAGTGAAGCAGGTCACAGAAGCAGAGTAAGGATGCAATTAACCAGTAATCACAGACAAGGAGCAGAGGAGGACAATAGCAAACAAATCAGAAGAAACATTACAAAAAACCATAAAGCTAGATAAAGATGTACTTAAATACGTTAACCACTCTCAAGATTTAAAAAAAAGAAAAAAGAAAGAATTTAAAAGCATAGAGAGAAGCCATAAGATGCAGCAAGCTAAAATTTAAAATGCATGTTGAGTTACAGCTTTAAATTGGTTTTGCTGCAGATGAGGTAGGGGTGTTAGGGGCTCAGATCTCTTTCCTTCTGTCTGCAAAGCTGTGCGGGCCACTGGGGGTGGGGCATCTGCAAAACTGGGTGGGCCTCTGGAGGCTGGGATATCTGCATGCCAGCTCAGGGTGGAATACCCTCCCCACTCCTTGGGGTACAAAACCAATCTGTATGTATGAAAGTAATATAGCGATTTGCACAGCGTAAGAGTGAATGATGAGAGAGTGACCGAAATGTATGAGAAGTTGAACAACGCTGAAGAAATGTGTTCCAACAAAGTAGCCTTACTAATACAAACGCAAGGACACCAACTGAGCCAGTTAAAACAAATAACTAAATACAGTTATAAACAAGGATAACAATTCTCCGGTGAGCCCATGATCATATACATACAGTACATAAAGCAACTAAGAAACTCCTAGCCTTAAACATGCTTTTTACTGTTGTTAATTATGTTTACCTAATGAGTGCAAATGAATATAAACCTGATTGTGTGCACACATACATTCTTGTATGCATAGAATGGACTTGAATTTAACTTCTTCATATTAATGAGGTGCTACTGTTTGCAGTCCCATGTCTTTATTCATCATGATGAATTTCAGCATTTGCTCAATAAACATCATACTAAAATATCCCTTGTTGAAGTGTCTATTTTACTGTGTGTGCACCACAAAACACAATAGCAACCTTTATTCAAAACTATGTTTTGCGGACAAGTTAATAAATATCCACCATTCTCCAGACTGAATTTGTGTTCTTGAAATTTTAGACTTTTTTTTATGACAAATTGAGCAACTAAGTTTTGCTTTTCACTCCATACAAAACTTCATTTTACCATTAGCTTTCGTATAACACTGTTTCCCAAGAATGTAACTGAGTAATTCATTGTATTTAAAGACCTTTAAAAACATCTGGGCCAGTGTTCGCCTTCTGAGAGCGACAGGTTCAGCCAAGCAAGCGCGAGCTTGGACGCAACGTACAAAACATACATCCCACATACTTGAAAGTATCAGTTTGGAGACCAGAGACATTTTCTACAAGATCTTTGACTGACTCTCAAATTATTTTGCAGAGATATAAATAAATCTGTATAAATATATAAATATATTCTAAAACTCAGAAAAAATATGATCTGAAATCAATGAGTCTGTGTTACCTGTAATTTGTAAACTTTATTTGTACTTTTGAAAGGTATATACACTCAAACCTTAGGAGTATGACTACCTTCTGGATAGCATTTTCTATGGTGTGGTAAATTAACTCTCTCATGGACAGAGAGGTTGTAATTATTTTCATTAAACACGTTTTACTACTTACTATAAATATATAAATTTACACAGTAATTAAAATATACAGTTACATGTAGATCTGCTGTGCTGTCAGGTTTCTTATGAACAAGGCCAAGGTAGGCTGTCATGGCACACGTCACTGTCCAACAGATCTCAGATCAGTATCTTCCAGAATCACTGTAAACAAACAGAGTCCTGTTTGCCAAAATCATCATCATGTTAAGATCATCTTAACACAGAGAGAACGTGTTCAGTGTAATACTCTCTCTGCCATTACTAGATTATCTTTGTTTTAATAATGATTTTGGGAAACACAACACAAAACAGTTTACGAGATCTTTACTGTGCACCTTCATGTATATGGGCTATCAAAGCAAGACATACTGAAATATTTTGTAGCTGTTTAATTTATGTACTTATAAAAGCAAGATGGCAAGTTTATCAGATGTTTATCAGATGTTTATCAGATGTACTCAATTTACTTTGTTTATGTTGCTATGCAAGTTTCCCAGTGTAAGGAAATATATCAGCAAACCCAATAGTGTCATGGGAGCCTCATGATCCTCTCCAGTACAAGATATCATCATGTGAGAAAAGATGCACTATCATTCTCCTGCTCTCTCTCCCCTCTTTCCTCTCATTTGGTCTTAATTGTTAAAATGATCACATTGAGCATTTTAACCTCCAGTCCATGCATCTTCATATGAGTTGACCTAACCTAAAATGTTCAGAAAATTCAGGAGGTTCTCCTCCTGGGCCCGAAGGCAGGAAGACAAAAAATATCAGATTTAATGCTAAATCTCACAGACGTCCCCACTGCACTCGGCTCTGTAGCTAAAAAGCATCATGTTTGACTCTTATTTATCGTTCGATAAATATATAGATTGTATAACTAAGATAGTTTTTCTTCATGTACGCAATATTAGCAAGATAAGGAATACATTGTCTCACCATGATGCAGAAAAAGCAGTACATGCCTTTATTAGTTCTAGATTAGACTACTGTAACTCATTACTATTAGGATGCACTAATAAGAACTTAAGTAAACTTCAACTAGTTCAAAATGCTGCAGTTAAAGTTCTAACTAGAACTAGAAATTTTGATCATATCAGCCCAGTCCAAGCAGGCCTACACTGACTCCCAGTTCAATTTCGTATTGACTATAAAATCCTTTTATTAACATATAAAGCTCTGCATGGGCTCACCCCTGATTATTTGCAAGAACCTATTTCTTGCTATGAGCCCCCACATTTACTAAGAACACAGTGTGCTGGCTTCTCACTTGTTCTATTAATCAATAAAGTAACAGTAGGGGGAAGAGCCTTTTCTTACAAAGCCCCCCAACTATGGAACAATCTTAAAGTCTAGTCAAAAAACGTACTAATTTAGTTTAGCGTTTGGTAATATTAATGTTCTGCCATATATAAAGGCTACAGATCCAGGGGTTCATGGGCAGAGGGTTTTATGGTATACTGAGACGATGGTCTGTCATCTCACCACTACACACAGTCACTCGTTTGTTGACAATGGAGTGGAGGGATGCCAGCGCCTCAGGGCGCCCCCAAGTCTGTGTTACCTTCTGGTTCTGTCCTTTTAGTTAGGCCTTAATAGTTAAAATGCCAGAGTTGCTGCCACGCTTCTGAAATGTCTATATTTTGTGTTCCATAATTTGTCCCATACAGAAGTAACTGTCCTTCTTTACTTTTACCAAGCTAATGGACTTGGTTTTACCATCCGGCTTGGTTATACGTAAGGACTGACGAGGCTCTCCTGCTTCCTACTTATCCAGACGCAGATGGAAGGTTAATCAACTGGACGGAGGCCCTTCTCAACACCCCTGATCCCCACTCCACTGTGGCACAGCCCTGGACTATATTTTATACTTTATTGTTCTTTGTTTTTTTTATATATATATATTTATCTTGTTGCCGTGGTGACTGGTGTTGGCCAGAAGAGGGTTGGGGTCCCCCCCTGAGTCTTGGTTTCTCCCAAGGTTTCTTCCTCACGCTCTAAGGGAGATTTTCCTTGCCACTGTTGCCCTTGTCTTGATCACTGGGGGCTTGGACTCAAACACATGTAAAGCTGCTTTGAGACAACATCTGTTGTAAAAGGTGCTATGTAAATAAAACTTTATTTGATTTGAAAATGCATGTACAGTCATTTTAGCCAAAGAAATTGCAAGAAAGAATGTCCATCATGACAGTTATACCAAATGAAGACTACAATAAGTAATGTCAGAATTTGTATTGTCTCTGAAGTCTGTATAACTGTAGTTTGGTGATTGACAGTTCGGTTTGCAATTAAAAGATATTTACCTTCACTATGTAGCACTGGCAAATGATTTGACAATGTATATTTTTAACAATGCCCTAATAAATATTAAAATGGCTCATATTAGTGAAACATTGAAAATATTTATCTATGTGCAATTCCATGTCTATTTTCAATGTGTTTTTTTTTTAGATATACTCACTTACTTGCAATCATTTACACAGGATCATTGGGTTACAGTTTTTATCAATGAAGTTCATTATATCCCAAATCTCTGAACTGATTAGGTTGTAGAGTTATTTCTACATTTAAGTCCCAGATTAAGATATTGATGTGTTTTATATATACTTGATGGAATTTCATATGTAATTCTATAAACATTGCCTACAGGATACAGAATGTCTTTATGAATGATAAATAATCACTGAGTCTCTTTGGTGTTCCAGAGGCATGGCTTTTATTTCAGTTACAGCAAGGTTTCTCATTTATTCAGACTATATCATGAGAAAGTAACAACAGACATCTCCATTCAAGTACTGGTTCAACAATATAATGCATAATTATGCACTGTTTTGAGAGCAACTAAGTGATTCTATTCTCATACATTATTGCACTGCAATTTGAACTGAGCACCTTCATTAAAGCACGGAGGTAAATAAGAGCAGGTTAAAGTTTCTATTCTGTTTGAAGTCATAGTGTTATAGTGTCTACTTCTTCTCTTTGGGTTTTTCAGTTTCCTCTTTCTTTTCCTGTTCTTGTTTTGCACTTTCCTTTACCTCAGCTTTGGCTTTATCACCTTCTTCTGCTTTGGCCTTCTCTGGCTCCTCCTTCTCTTTGGGCTTGGCCTTCTCTGGCTCCTCCTTCTCTTTGGGCTTGGCCTTCTCTGGCTCCTCCTTCTCTTTGGGCTTGGCTTTCTCTGGCTCTTCCTTCACCTTTTCTTTAACCTCAACTTTACCTTTATCTGCCTCAGGTTTTGGCTTTTCCTTTTCTGGCTCTGCCTTTGGCACCTCTTTGGCTGCACCAGCATCATCTTTTTTTGGCTCTGCATCTTTCTTATCTTTCGTTGAATCTGCCTCAGTCTCCTGCTTAACATCCCCTTTCTCTTCCTCCTTTGTGGCCTCTTCCTCTTCTGCCTCTTCCGTACCAACCTCCTCCTCCTCAGCTCCACCCTCTTTATCTTCTCCTTCCTCACCCTCCTCTTCCTTTTGGTCTTCTCCTTTTTCTTCCTCCTCTGCAGTTTCATCTTCCTCTTTAGCCTCTGTAATACAGATACTTTAAACCGTTACTCTGAACAGAATTAACAGACGTGCTAAAATTATTGAAGCGCGATGTAACTTATGCATCTAACAAGAAAAAAAAATGACGTTGATTCAAAGGATTAGTATTTACCCTCTTCTGTTGCTTCTTCTTCCTCCTCCTTTCCCTCCTCTTCTTCTTCTTCTTTCTTTTCTTCCTCTTCCTCTTCCTTCTCTTCCTCCTTTTCCTCTTCCTCTTCCTTCTCTTCCTCCTGCTCTTCTTCCTCTTCTGCTTCCTCTTCCTTTTCCTTTTCTCCTAGGAGTGTTGAGATGACTGGGCGAGTGCTGAACAAATAGGGGGCAGCAGAGCTCACACTGGATTGCAGGGCAAACATGGGCCGTGAGTAGGAGGGGCCAATTGAGTAAGGGCTGGCAAAACCACTGCTTACACCAACATTGAAGCGGGATTCCTCACCCTCTAAAAGCTTTCTGTAAAAGTTAAGAATTGTGGAAAATAAGTGATAAATTGTTAGTAAAACTGCCCATAAATGGTACATAGATAATACACATTAATGTCTGAAAAGAAGCCTTCTTCCCTGACTTATTTCCTACCTGTATGCAGCAATTTCAATATCAAGGGCCATCTTTACATTGAGAAGATCCTGGTACTCTTTAAGATACCTGGCCATCTCACCTTTAGTGGCTCTTAGATCATTTTCTAACTCACTGATTGTGTCCTGTAGAAAATGATGTAAAGATAAAATAAGCTTTGATTAGCACTGTGAAATAATTTTTTATTATCAGTAATATTTATCATAAACATTAAAAAAAAATTTCAAATCAACAGCAGGTGCTAGTTAGAGTGGATGTGAGATGGTGAGACTGACCTGCATGGCTGCAATCTCTGCATTCTGCTTGTCCTCCACATCTCTCAGTTGTTTCTCCAATGATTCGTTGAGGCTCTTGCATGCATCGATCTCCAGGATACGGGCCTGCAGCTGGCGGCGGTACTCTCCAGCTTCGTCCTTTGTGTTCCTCACAGCGTCAGTGTGGTGGGCCACACTCTCAGTCAGGTGACCTACTTTCCCACGGAACCACTCCTCAGCTGCCTGCATGTTCCGGGCCGCCAGCCTCTCGTACTGGGACCGGATGTCACGCAGTGCACTGGACAGGTCGGGTTTGGTGGCCTCTGTCTCGACGGCAATCTGTGCCCCGTATTGAACCTGCGCCTGCAGCTCGGAGATCTCCCCCTCGTGGACCTTCTTCAGGAAGGCCAGCTCATCCAGCAGTGAGTTCACTTTCTTCTCCAGCTCCACCTGGAACAGGGCCCCTTCGTCAGCCTCCTTGCGGGCCTCCAGGAGACGGCCTTCAGCATTCTCACGGGCCAGCACCTCATCCTCGTAGTGTCCCTGCAGGACCCTCAAAGTATCCTCGGCACGCTCTCTTTGACTGAGCATGGCCTGTTTCTCCAGGCGGGCCTCCTCCACAGCAGCACGCAGGGTGCGGGCTTCCTGCTCGTACAGGGCCCTGAGGCGGGATGGTTCTCCGTGCCTCTGGCGGAGCAACAGCAGCTCCGCCTCTAGCGCACGGTTCTGCTGTTCCAGGTCGTGGACGCGTTCGATGAAGCCGGCAAAGCGGTCGTTGAGCTCCTGCATCTGGGCCTTCTCCTGGGTGCGAACTGCCCTGAACTCAGAGCTGACCTGGGCCGCCTGGCCAAGGTCCAACTCCACCGAGCGGGCGGGGCTGCTCAGCAGCAGGACGGAGGCGGCGGAGGCACGGCTGGGTGAGGCGAAATGCAGCCGGTTTGCGGACAGCGGAGACGAGTGGCTGCCATAGACGGTATGGGAGCGGGTCCGCACCGGGGGCCGAGAACTGCTCTCCACATACCAGCGCCTGGAAGAGGAGAGGTAGGGGTCGAAACCGATGCCACTCATGGCTTCAAGAACAAGGTTCCCTTGCTTCCTCTTGCAGACAGCTTACTAAAAACTGGTCTGCTACCGTTGCTGCAGTCCCCGCAGCTTATATAGCCAGGAAGGCGAGTTCTGACGCATGCGGTTTTCTAAATTCTGACTTTGCAGGATCGATGGCAGAGAGAGAGAGAAAGACTATGAGAGGGCAGGAGAGAGAGATAGAGAGACACTGAGAGAAGGAGGGAGGGATCGAGAGAGAGAGAGAGAGAGAGAGAGAGGGAGAAAGGGAGAGGGAGGGGGAACGG
>JAOXYF010000003.1:20957962-20973856 GCA_028565775.1 Sternarchorhynchus goeldii
GAAAAAAGTACAGCACGAAAGAGGCATAAGAGCAAAACTCTAAGAAGTATCTGGGAATGGTTTTAAAAGTTTAAAATGATTTCTCTGCAGAAGGGAGAACATATTTAAAGGAATGAATCAGAGTGACAGAGCTGATTTTGACTCTGCTGGCTGGCTGAAGGGCAGAGAGGATTTGCTGAATGTGTGTGAATGAGCCATCACAACTCCACCATCTGACCACTTAGCATCTGTATGGGCCCAGAGACGGGGCACTCCGGGCCCACACTGTGCTGCCAGCACATCAGAGGAGACAGAGTTCCACGTGGATTGCTCTCCTCCGTCCTCTGGTCCTTGGGCAATAACAGGCTGCTAAGTACCAGGCCAGTAAGAGCTCTCTTCCACAAAGCTTGCATGCTCGATGGGATTAGGTGGCCTATCTCCCCATTGTCAAGGGAGAATCTAATACACAACTGTGTCTGTCTGTAGTGGGTGGGGATCTCAACTATAGACACTGCATTGCTTTCAAGCTTGCATTACATGAGAGGCGCAATGAAGACGAGATCATGAAGAGAAAAAGAAATAAACTTTATATATTTTGGGACAACAGCAGGAAATGGTGGCTTACAGCTCAAGCAAATACTTCCTGTAGTAGTGACCATTGGTGAACACAAGGGGGCAAGGTTCATTCAGCTTTTAAAACAGAACAATATTTAAATGTAAGGAACGTTTCTGAGACATATTGATGAAACATAAAATTAGGCTTAGATTAGATTATGTTTGGTGCAATGTCTTGATGTCGCTGACAAAAAAGACTCAGCAAGTGATTCCAACTTCAGACATGTATGTTCATGTCCTGGCTCTACACCAAGTGACATAATAATATAGATCTATAAGACTTCCTGATAGATATCTGTTTAGACTCCTTTTACTCCCCCCACCCACCTCCTGTTCTGCCCCTAAACAACTGCAGACATTGACCCCCATTGCTAATAGAGCACTTCAAAGCCTGTTAATAGGCCCCTTCTTAACTCCCTCACTTTTAGCAAACAGACCCTACCCATGTTAGGCCCCACCCACTAAACACATGTCTTTAAACTCAAGACTGAGCCAAGCCCTTGGCCTTTGTCATTTTTTTTAGATAGCAGCCAATTTTCGGTACCTCCTGCACATTTTTGAGGTTTCAGTTCACTGATACATCGACTTATTGGACTAAATGGACTAATTTTACAACTAATTTAATATTCTCATACATATCAACTACCACTGAAGAGAGAAATTAACAGAAGCTGAATAATGCAGCAAATTACAGGTGGGTAACTTTCTGGACTATCAATCAACTAATTATCTTATTTTCACAATGGATATGTAGTCTAGATATGAAAATATGTTTACAGAGCTATTTTTCTACTAGTGATATAATATCTGTATTTATTTTGGTCTTGTGATTTATTGAAACCTGAGAAATTCATTTACAGTACCTCCATCACCTTCCGTGGTGCATACAACTGATGCCTATCAGCATGGACATATCCAAATGAACCTGGAATACTCTGAGCTCTGGAAATCATTTCATGAGATTGGAACAGAAATGGTAATCACCAAATCTGGAAGGTAATGAGCTAAATTGCTAAATAACCAAACAAGTAATTTGTTTGCTTGTTTTTAGACATGTCCATGTTCATGCTCAGTTTAACGTTCATGATATCTCTCCATGCCATCCAGGAGGATGTTCCCATACTGTAGTATCAATGTGACTGGACTAGTGCCCTATGTGAAGTACCTTATCATGGTGGACATGGTGCAAATGGACAGTTATAGGTACAAGGTAAGAAGAAATGCAGTGAAAGTTTGTCATGGAGCAGCTTATCATACTATAACTACAAGATCTGTGTTCAGATACCTGTAAAACTGCAGATTTGTACACCCACATAGTTATAACTTAGAAATTCTGAAGTAAACAAGATATCAGAAAAAGATTAACCTGTCCACTGTAATGAAACAGAAAGTTCAGAAAATTAAAATAACCAAATCTACTCTCAAGTACAGACGGTGGTTGTTCTCCCAAGGAGTGCCAATCACGGCAGACAATGAATATCAAAGGCCATTATTACTTCCTGTTTTTCTTCCCTCAGCTGGGGGTCCAATCTAGCCCAATGACTATCCACTTTCCCAGTGCCTTCCAGGAGAGCAATCAAAGTCTATATAGGGCAATCAGCTTACTTCTGTATCTGTAACACTCTCACTCTTCTAACTATTGCAGAAAAGGAAGAAAAATTTACCATAATGCTCAGGCTGGAAGTGAATCAGAATCAATCAAATTTTATATCGAAGAGCTCAGTAATATGATTAAACATTTTCTATGGTATCATTTGAGCCAACAGTTTGCATTTGTAAATATCAGCGTTTTCTGCCTTGCAGTGGAATAATGAGGAGCGCTGGGACGTTGCAGGTAAAGCAGAGCCACAGCCCCCCTGCAGGACGTATGTCCACCCAGACTCTCCCGCTTCAGGCAGCCACTGGATGAAGCAGTCCATCTCCTTTCTGAAGATGAAGCTCACCAACAACCCGTTGGACCAGAAAGGCCATGTAAGGAACATCCTACCATATAAGCTCATTAATGGGAACTCCAGGATTAGTTGGATCCTTGTGTTAGGTTTTTTCTAGTAAATTGTATATTCAGTAAATATTGATTTATTTTTTACATTAATTCATCCTTTCTAGATCATTCTTCACTCTATGCATCGTTATCAGCCTCGATTCCATGTGGTGCAGGCTGATGATCTGTACTGTATGCAGTGGAGTGCCTACCAGACATTCACATTCCCTGAAACCATATTTACCGCTGTCACGGTCTACCAAAACAGCAAGGTCAGTTCCTATGCTACATGGATGCAAATATTTTCTTGTTTTGTTGTAGTTGCTATTGAAATGTTTTATGAATTGATGCTCATTTCTGTCCCACAGATAACAAAGCTGAAGATAGATCATAACCCCTTTGCAAAGGGCTTCAGAGAAGAGGGAACCCATGGCAAAAGGTAAGGTGAAAGGCCACATCTGGCACAAAATACATGAGTTTAAGGCAGAAAAATGCTTCAGTTTGAAAAGGAAAAAATATGTAAACTATATTTTGCTCTCTTGCAGACACAGAGCTCCGAAAAGTCAAATATGTCCAAAAAGTTCAGCAAAGAAACTGAAGTCCTCTGTCAAGGAGTCAGAATTAATATATTTTTCAGGTATTTACCTCACATAATTTCTGTGGAAATACTAAAAGTGCTTGCATGTAATTTTAACTGTAATCTAAACTAAAATACATTTCCTGTAAACAGTAACTGATAATTAACATGAGTTGTGAATAAATAAAGTCTAACGTTAATATGTGGTCATTTAACGTCTTTGTCACACACAGATTTACCTAGGCTCCCATATGACCCTCATAGAGAACAATCAGAATACCTGATGTTCTCCAAAGAGGTCCCTATGACCAAGGATGAGAACATGTCTCCTTGGGGAGGGGAGCAGGACCCAGTTCAAAGTCTGCACAGTGAAGAAACAATGGAATACAGCAACTCGGAGCAGCTGGTACCTGGCCAGCCCAGCTACCAACCCCAAAGGTACATTTTACACCGCTTCACATGCTATAAAAATACATTACTTAATGTACTTAACACATTCAAAATAATTTTCTTATTTCCTCTGCATGTTTATGTTCTCCATGCAGTAATCATGGATTCAGGAAGATGGCATCATCCCCCTCCTCTACAGACAATCAACTTGACAACCGTGGTTTTGAAACCGGGTCTGCTGACGTGGCCACTGTCCCTGAGCAAGAGATATCCAGACCTCTGCCAGTTATGAGCTTGGGCTCTCCACAGTGCACAGCCTTGGACTTCACCATGGTCCACAACATCCCTGGTGGCTCAAAAGGCAGGCCAGTCCTTAGCAGTCATCCTCTGTATGGCCATTATAACATGGATCAGCCATTAGGCCACTGGAGTGGTGTTTTGCCAGGGCAGTACTCCAGCCCTGCCCAGCCTCATCCACATCCACACCACATGCATCCCACTGGATATCGCAATGGCAGTGTGACAGAGTGGAGTCAGTACTCTCTGTTTTCCTACTCCTGCTGAGCAGATCTGGAGCAAAATGACAAGCAGCAACCAGCTGGTGAGACCAGTAAGAGAGGAAAGAGAAAAGTCCCTTCCTCTTCATTTCTGTTCCAGGATTCTTTTGTGTGTGTGTGTGTGTGTGTGTGTGTGTGTGTGTGTGTGTGTGTGTGTGTGTGTGTGTGTGTGTGTGTGTGTTTGAAAGGACACTATTAGGAAGAGATGCTTGAATTTTCTTTTTTTTTTTTATGTTCATGTTTGACTGTAACATTGACGGCAAATATCACAGCATGATAATATGAAGGACTGGTTTGAACAGACTGCAGCAAACTTTGATAATACAAACAATGTGTGTCCAAGTGTTATTTAAAAAAATTAGACTTAAAAAAATACATTTAAAATAAAGTCATAGTGAAAATGTGGAAATGTATTTGCAACATGGAAAAAACATTACAGTATAGTTTACTGTCCTACTCGAAGAGTTTCACACACGTATTAATTACAAGGCAATGTAGAGAAAGGGTAAGGAAAAGCATTCACTGCCTTCACTGAAACTGCAGTTATGAGCTTCATCTTAGATCCTAAACAAGAGTCACAACTGTGATCCTGTCTTTGGTGAGAAATTGTTAGATGAGGATGATTGGCCTGGATGAGTTTTGATCAGCTTTATAGCACCCACCCACAAACATGAAAGGATAGCTGATCCTTTATTAAATAACCCTCAGCATCAAGTGCACTATAAGACACATTTGCTTGAAATAACTTTTACATTTATGTACAAAAATACAGATGCAAGAAAATGTTTATGAACTCTGTCATTGTCTGGATTTCTGAATGCTGTAGTGATGTTAGGAAAAATTTAGAAAAAAGTATTGAGCACATCTTTACTCCTTTAATGGCTTATCAAAGTAGTAGCAATGCAAAAACAATTTTTAGCATGTTTTAGTTGGACAGCAGTGTTTCTTTTGCATAGAGGTGTTTTTCTGTGGTAAATCTCAATGAATACCACTCCGTTCCTATGCTTTTCTTGTACTCAGTAATACAGATGTTATCAAATGCAAACGTGCAGATTCTTCACCGTTACTGTGATGATCTTTGCAGCGTGTGCGCTGCTCTTAGTTGTAATGGCCACTTCTGGGGCAGAACAGCAACAGTGCTGAATTTCTTCCTTTCGCAAACTACCCGCCTTACTCTGGACTGTTGGAGGGCCGAGTCCTTACAAAGCCTTTTTGACCATGGTGTAGGTCTCCAGTCTTCTGTTGAACTGCTTGGCTAGTGTTTGTTGATTTAAGCCTTCTCATTTAACTCCTTTTGAATAACCTATATGACATCATACTCTAACAGATTTATGTTGTACCAAAATAGCTTTTATTTTTAATAGCAGGCCAGCTTGAAATTTTAAATACTTTATATGTACATTTTCCTGGGCCAGGGGCTTCGATGCAGATGTGGCAGGCAGGAAACAATTTTCACATTTACATTCCTCTGAAACAGATTACCATGTGGAGTTAACAATCACTTCACACTTTCTGGAGCGGTGGATGGTAAGGATGTAACTGACTTTACACATCTTAACCTAATTCTTATCGTAGCTCTCTAATTTGGACAGACAGTTAAAATGTCAGACTGAGGATAGGTGTTGGAAGAGAGCCACCCAGAGATGAGTGAGCTCTCTGGAGGATCAGTCAAAGCCCTGCTGTGGCCCAGATCCCACAGTGAACAAGCGAGAAACGCACTTTCACACCATGGCCTTGTTTCCACGGCAAGCAGCCATAACATATGTCAGTGTAAATGTTTAATCACAAAAGGCTCACAAATGGGGCGTAAAGGTTTTTAAAGGGTCCAAACATGATAAAAGCTCCAAACAGCACCAAAGAAATCTTGTCCACCCATAAAAGTATTTCACCTGTATGCAATATTTCATCCATCTACAACAAAAACAATTAGCGTATATTTATCGTAGACATTGTGAGTGATTTTAGTTCAGTTTAATTGGGTTTATGCTGAATTAACATACGTGCATCCCGAACATCTGGTAATAATGTAGCTTATGTTGTCCATGTTTGGTTTCAACTGAAGTATGCACTAGATTTGAATTGTGCAGTTAAAATGCTACTCAAACAGTACTTTGCTCAGATGTGACAGGTTCAGCTGACCAAAATAAATGTAAATATAAACAACTCTGCCTCTCTGGAGCATAAAATGAGCAAAGTATGATTCACAACAGGTCAGAGGCTTGATTAAGACTACAAAAGGAAACATTTGCTTCGGTCGTACATGACTAAATGTTTCGACAATTTTGCAGCAAACTAGGTTTTGTTTGTTTGTTTCCTGTTCACTGTGGAGTTGGGTTCCCCACAGAGCTTTGTAGTGTGGAGGCAAAGCTGCTATAGGTTTGCCCTTTTATTCTTCTTAGTGTTAATAAGTGTGAGACATGAGTTTTATATGAGACAGTCTGCAGTCCTTCCAGCCATAACACATCTCCTAATAGTCTTGTAAAGAGCAAAGATGAAGCACCAGAATAGACCTGTTTCTAACACCCATCCAAGCTGCCTGGTTATTTCTAATGTGGCTAATAAACTTGGGTCCAGAATTAATAGATATAGTTTAAATTAGAGACATGTTGTGAACTATGCTTAAATAAATTCATTGAAAGTTTAAAACATCACTACACAAGAGTCTCACAATGAGAGAGAGAAATGAGAGCCAGAAGAGGGAAAAGAGAGAAAGACAGAAGAAAGAGAGAAGAAAGAGAAGAGAGCATGTGAGGAAGAAAAGTAGGAGACATCAGCAATTTGGACTAATATAGCTGCACTACTGTTACAAACAGTTTCTGTTTTGATATCTGTCATGCCAAAATGAGGTTTAGGCAAAACTATGATATAAACTTAATCTATGTATGGCTTTCAATGCACTGTGAGATTGCATAGGGTTTGAAAGTTTGAGCACAGCAGGCAAGATGATTATAACTCAGACTATTTTAAGCCCTCGACATGTACGTCAAAGGACATTTGAGCATTGAGCAGAACACCACCCTCTACAGGTAACGTCCTGCATCATAATCCTCTTACAGTGGGTTTTGCAACACGCTACCCATCCTCAGAGCTGTAATGCAGTAGGGATGGGCCAGCTTGTAGCCTAAGTGTGAAACCATTGTGAAAGCCAAACTCAACATCATTTTACATAATTGCTCTGATTCTTATGAGTAATGTTTAAACTTAAACCCCTGGATGTTAAACTTTTTTTTTTTTTTAAGTCTGACTTGATTTAAATGTTTTCTCAGTTACAATATATGCCATTTCATTTGGCTGGAGAGTAAACAAAGATTCATTCACAGCCGATTTGCCACCTGAGGTTTTGTATCTAAGAAAGAGTCAGGCAATCAGTATTATTTTTAGCTTTAACAGTGCTTCATGTCACCCTGGAAAACACCAGCTAAACTCAGTCTTAGTCAGATACTGTCATGCTTATCTGCACCTGTTAGCACAAGTCTGACCGACCATCTTTAGCCCACATGCTGTACATCTTGATTGCCTTACTAGCTGCAGCCAAACAAAAACTGAATTGGCACCTTTAGTATTAAAGCACACAACATAGAAGTGCACATTTGAAATATTAAAATATTTTTCACTATTACTAAGGGTATTGTGAGCGAGTTTGTGTGGCCAGTTGGTTAAACGTGTCCTCCAGGTGGCAGCCCCCAGACCTTGCCATGAATTCCCTTTTGTCACCAGTTGCTACACAAAGTTCTCTGAAATAGTTGAGGCATACTGCCATAATATATCCATGCCAAAGGGCTAACAACAGAAGCACTGCCTCGATTCCCAAACAGCCCAGTGAGCAGTCACAATTAGCTATGGAGAGGCTCAGTATAGCACCTTCTACTGCATTGCTTTTTCCAACTGATTGCCATGTCACTTATTAATCTACGAGGATAAGCACAGACAGGAAAACAGACCAAATTGTGCTTTACATACCTTGCAATGTTTGGTACTTCTGCACCTATGTGTGTAAGCACAACATGACGTTTCCCTCCAAACAGAATTGAAGAAGCGATCCAACTTCACTGAAATACTGAGCTTTTGGCATCTCTGACCTTGAGAAGTTTCTCTAGGTCATCAGGGCATTGGTTTCTTTTCTTAGCAATTCATTAAGACACTCTAATTACTTCCCTTCTCCAGGGCACAGCCACCATCACAACTGGTGCTAATAAAAATTCAGAGATTGAGTAACTGTCCTCTTGTTCCAGATACAACCTCTGTCTCCATTTCACAGTAATACAATATAAAGATTAACATGTTAATGAGAATTAGTTTGCACTTTCAAAACATGGCTCTTGCAGACAATGAGATTCTGTTGTGATTCAATGGGACACTGTTTCAAATTTACATTCACAAGAAGCAGAACAGAGCCATTTAAGAGAAGTAAACATAAATTTTATTTACTCACTCTGTACATGGGTCATTCCCAGCATGGGTGTTAACCATGGGAAATGTTAACGTGGAAATGGTAAAGAAAACAAAAGACCAAATATCTACTAATGCGAAACTATAGCTCGGTAATACTGTTAATGTATTAAAAAATATTAAATGTTTTGGAGACTTAAATTATTTTGACCACTTTTAAAAGGACTGGATTTGATAAAGATTTGCCTAAAACCAAAGTGGGAAGAGAGAGAAACCATATGAACATTTACATCACTGATGTAAATAAAAAATAAGTTCAACTTTGGGAGAAAAACAAGATGACAAAGCAGCAATAGACTTAAGAGGGAAGAAATCTCTTGGTCATGCACAGAGGCCACCAGCAGGCATTTTATCCCTTTTTAGAAAATTACCCTCAGTTTATTTTCACACACATTAAATGCTTGATTCAAATGGCTGGCAAAAAAACAAACAAACAAACAAAAAAGTACAATTCAGGGACATTATTCTAAAATCAAAATTTTACAAATAAAAGAAATTACATACATAATGTTCACTATTTTTTAAGCAGAGAACTTGATGTGCAGTATTAGCTGATGAATGACAAAGCAGGTGGGACTAAACTGACACTGGAGGGAGGCAAGGCAGAAAGCAGTGTTAATCAAACAATCTTCAAATGGTTGCATATTCTACAGTCATGACTGCTTGTGTAAATGCTTCTGCTTGCTTGAAAGGTATAACTTACGTAGAGGAATTTGTTGTAATATTCCAAGCTAGGTAGAGAATGTTGTCCTAACGTTCCAAGCATAGTCCCATATCACCAAGCTAGCTTGCCTGGATTCAAGAAACTTCTCAACTAAGCCCTTCACCGCTCTAAATGTTAAAGCCTCCATGCCACAACCATCAAATTACACTACATCTGATATTTACAGATTGTGTTATCATGGCACAAACAAAAAGGCTACAACTGTAGACTAGTTTCTCACACACTACTTGTCAGGGAACAAAAGAACCACTGAAGTAGGCAACTAGACTGCTTCTGGCACACAGATGTTACAGAACTAACATTTGATGTGGTTGTCTACACTCAATGAAACCTGCTACTGCAGAACCGAATCATTCCAATCAGGGTTGGTTACTTCACACATCCATGCTGCTTGGAGTGCCAGGGACCAGCCAGTCTCACTATAGTTATGCTTTTTGAAAGACATGAAAAAGAAAAATGCATAGTGGGCCACACAGGTAAAGGGTTGGCATGAACACATTTACTAAAAAAAAAAAAAAATAATCATCATCTGCTCTTCGCTTTTAAGAACTTCTATTCCCTTTCTTTAATCGTCTTGTTCTCTCATACGTGTTTGGCTTGCAAATAATCAAAGCTTTCAAAAGCCAAGAATTTCAAATGCTAAAAAGAAAGGAAAAAAAAAAAAGGGGGGGGGGGGAGAGAGAGACATGAAAGACTAGGCATCACAGAGAGCCACAGCACTCACATCTCACCTTGGCACATGAACAAATGGCCAATGGCATGGAAATAATAGGACATTTAGGGCAGACAAAAATACCGATTTGCCTGTAACCAGGGAAAAGGATTAAGAACTGCTTGAGTTTGGAGCTGTAAACAGTCAGAAGCCGCGCAAATGGTTTGCTTGAGAGACGCTGTGGCAGAGCCTCAAGCAGACGAGCACAATTCCCTTGGTGAAGACACGGGTAAGCCAGCAGGTTGAGTGTGCGCTGACAGAGCGAAGCCCAGGTCATTCACTTTCATCTGGGTTCTGGGAATCCAATATTTTCACATGGGTGAAGGGGAACAAACCTCTCCGACCGTTCACCTCTCCTTCCCACTGCCCACTGATGTTCATACGCGTCACTTTCACAATATCGCCCACCTGTGGAAATATGAAATGGGAATTATTCAAAAACCATCTTAGAGATTTAAAAAGACTTACCTGTTGCTGAAAGACAGCTTTAATCAATCACTGAAGCTTTGCAGACATAAGCAGAAACATGGAAACACCATAGATCACAACAGGTGTTAAGTTTTGCAATTTAACACAGAGGGATAAAACCCTACATTATCTAACACAGGAAAGGACAAGCCAGAAATGTGCAGTCCATATATATTTTTTATAAGAATTACATTTTGAAACAAAAGGCTCATGATGGGAGGTACTAAACCAGAAACACTGCTCATATGACAAAAATAAGTACTGTGTAAATAGTACACAAACACCCTAAAGTATAGATCAGACCTCATTACTTGGTTTAACCCAGAGAGAGAGAGAGAGAGAGAGAGAGAGAGTTCATTAAGAAAACAAACCCAAAAATAGATGTTCTAGTTCAAAGCCTTTTGCTTTAGGTCACATGCACTAGGCTGTGTCCTTTCCATACAGTCAAATAAATGCTCAGTATTATAAAGGGCTGGATGTATATAAAACACAAACTTTTCACATTTGAATGTCATTTGTTTTCAACAAATTATTTATGATATTAATTTATTTTAATATTGCTTTAAACTATGCAATACAATACCTAGCAATATACCCATATGTAGATAAGTCAATATTAAAACTTTGCAGAATGGATTCATAAATCCTATTGGATAAAGCAAGGAATACATGCGGTGGAGTCAGGCCTCCTTGCAACCTTGGTAGTTTAGATGTCCCTGTAGTATTTTTTACATCAAAGGAAATCAAGAGATCGTTGTAATTCTGATATAGTAATTTAATCAGTCAGTTAATACTTTCCAGTTCCTTGACAAGGATACTAAAAATAAAAGGGGGAGGGGCTATTTTCCACTGTTGCCCTCAATTGCCATCAAAGTAACCTGTTTCACATGTCATTATCAAAAACAAATATTTTTTTATCTCTTGTCACACTACATCAAAGCTCAGGAACCAAGATAAGTAGTTTGTTAAAAGGACATACGGACAGGAACTAACCCCTGAGAGCAACAGCGCAGCCATGATGACCATTTCCGTAACTAAAGTCTTCACTTCCTCATGTCAGTAAGAACACATGTCTTCTCTCTCTCTTTTTCTAAGTTAAAAAACAGAAGGGGTGCTGAAACTTGCCAGGTTGAATGATTTAAAGAATGGAATTCCACTCAGCGTTCAAGACAACTAGTTCTAAATTTTATACTGTGGCAAGATATGACTATCAAATGACTGCATAAAGCACTCCTTGGTCTTCCATCATTATTATGATTAGTTTTAATTAGTCAGTCATTCTTTTGACAGTTTTTGAAAATAGTGAAATATGAAACAATGCGTTAAAATACAATAAAAAATAAGTATTAAAACATTAAAAATATGCTGATATTATGGGGGAAAAAAGACTATGCAGATTTCCTGAAACATTGACAGATGTGTGTGTTGCACATGACCAATGTTGGGTCATGGTCAAATGGAAAAACAAAGGAATAAAATCTGCAAGACTGAAGTGGCAGTTGTGATAAACTATAAAGATAGAGGGACTTAGGTTAGTTCATATTCACACACAGAGACAGATACTGAACTAAAAAGATTCTCCGCTTCCTATACAGTGTGACTACAATTCATCAGAGTTGAATAACAGTCTGTTAGACTTCTTTAAAATTGTCTTTACCTTTACTTGAAACTTCTCAAAGAACAAAATGCACAAGATGCATTAGAACTTTGTTGCTGAGAATCCAGTTCTTGCCATTTTACAATTTACCAACAAATTATTTGAACCAAGACTTTAATTCACAGGACTGCAAAAAAGCTGCAATAAAGACAATGTCGTATGCAATGCCACCATCAACCCTGGGCAACTGATCTTCAGACATTAGCAAATAAGATCCCATCACTAACTTCCTCTTATGTAGTAATCACTTCTAGCAGGTAGTGTGAGAGAAACTGAATCAGGCACTCACTTATAATTAACAACTGAAGTTAAAAAAAAACGTATTACCAGATAAAGGACCTACCTCTAGCGCCAAGGCGGTCTTGTCATAAGCACAGGGTACTCGCTTCTGGATGGCTCTGGCCATAACAGGCCCATTCTGCATGGATGGGAGCGGGTTGATGACTGCACCAGGTGTACCAGGAGGCAGAGGAGATGGCGTCTGAGGCTGAGCGTAGGCATGTGCAGGCTCAGGGATGCCGTAGCTGTTAGAGTTGCGGGCACCATGGCCAGGCTGCCCAGCATGCGGCAATGGCCTGACCAGCTTTTCTACGTAAGGTACAGGAATCATACCAACACGGCCCTCCCTGCTTTTGGCACTCCACCACTGTTCCTCAGGTTTGTCCAGGATAATCAGGATCTCACCCTTCTTGAAAGGAAGATCCTCTGCATCGCTGCCAGTGAAGTCATAAAGAGTCCGCACATACTCCAGATTCTCATCTCCAGGCCCACCAATAGTCTGAATAGGACCACTGGTTAGAGCTGTGTTGGGGTACCTGTTAAGACATATGTTATGCTCACAAAAACAGACAGGCACCTAGGTATGTGGTCATCAAAGTGAGTCTTCATAGTGCAGGAGATGGGTGCTGTGTCTAGTTTATAATCAAGGTATTCAAGTTAAAGCAACAGTTTCTTCATATGTAAAAAGACAACAATAAAGAGACAACACAAATGTAACATTTCTAAAAAGCTCAAATATGGCAACATGTAATATAACGACTTCATTAAGCCATGCACTGCATTTTAGTGACCATCTCCAGTAATCACATTAACCAGGACTTCTAAATGAAGAGCAATTTACACTGACTGTCCTTACATTTCCAATAGAGCTACACAAAGCATATACATCATATAAAAGCAGCACTATGAAAGTGAAAACACAACATAGCCATTTCTTCTATTTGTGCACAAGCAGCCCAGTCTAGTCTTCCAGATTAATTTGCTCTGAATAAAGGTAAGTAATGTCAAAAATTACATAGCACCACCTTTAAACATTGCAACTTTCCAATAGTAAGCCCCCATAGGCTTTATAAAATCTAAATGATAAGTAGCAAAATAATGACTTTTTGCCCAAAACAAGCAGCCCTAATTCATATGTTGCCAAAGAAAGACTACTGATCAACACAGCCGCGTTATAGAGGATGGGGCAAAAAGCCCAGCCTCAATATAAATCGGAAAGTGCAAAATAAAAGTATGAATTTTCTGGTCAATTAAAATACCTAATAATAGTTGACGACACAAGCATTTGCGGGACAACACAATTTCCAAACAGAAGAAAGAAAGAACACCAAAAGTGACCACATGGATCAAAGTAGCGCGCTTACCTTGGGGCAGGCTCTATTAAGGTAGTTGTATCCAGGTAATGTATTTTGTAGAACTCCAAAAGCGCGGGCAGATGTTCAAATTCTTGGTCGCCTATCTTAAACCTCTTGCTGGGCAAAGAGTTGATAATATAATGGGAGACTTTTGAATTTTCGGACACTGACAGCACATAGTCACCAGGACAGGTCGACGAATCCCGAACCAAAAACATTCCATGTCTTTGTCCCTGTAACCTACTCTGCGCCTCCTGCCTAGAAAGCGACCCGAAATACCAACTGTTTCGGTCCGATGAATCGAACCGTGCCGACGACATATCCGTTTTGAAATAAATAGGCTGAGGTTGTAATCGAAACGGTATATTTTCTTATTGCACAGTAAATTACGACTATGCTAACGCGTGCTACGCGATGTGTAAAATGTTTTAATTGAACTCGTCGCTAACTAGCTAAACACTTCGATACCAAAGCAATAGCCCAACTAAACCACAACCTGACGTTTCACAGACAGGCTGCGACTGGCATGAACCAACTTTCTTGCATTATGACTACGATTTGCACCAGCAAGCCAATAGTTGCAGATTTCGCAAGGACTAAAAAGCTAAATGCCCGTTTAAAATGCTAGTGACACAAATCAAAAGAATACCCATTAACTTAAAGTTCCCCTTTCCGTTGGCTCTTCCGCGAAAGTAGCAGCAGCAGCTAGCTAGCTAACCTAGTTTATGAAACAATATAACGCGTTAGCCAGCTAGCTAGCTGTCTGAGGCACTGCCAGTTCACGATAGAGAAAATGTCGCCATACCTAATAAGTTAATAAACGGATCTACATCACGGCACGGAACGATACATGGCAGACGATCCCATTAATAATTCATTATAAATATTTCACACGTAGGCATAAAATAGTTCCAAGCTTATGGTCTAGCTACTTAGCTGGCTATCAAGATCCCGACAGACTTCAGCAGCTAGCTGTAACAAAAATGGCGGCCTGCAACACGTCTTCACACAAATGAATTTACAAGTAAGTAGATAATGCTTGAAAGCATATAGATTTTACACTTTGAAATAGTCTCCCGTTGCGTGCACGCGTTTTATCGTTTGATGACGACCAAAATGCAGTCCGCTTCGTTAAATTTCTTTTCCTGTGTAGCCAAGTATTAGGCGGCTTCAGAAACCTCGTCAACCAACTGGCTACTAAGGTGGAGAAATGGCGTCTTGAGGGCGGGTCTGCGCGCTCCCTGGGTGTTGCTTCAAAATGAGAAAAAAGGCACGTGAAGCAGAGCGTTCTTAAATCAGCAAGCCATGCTGTGGTAGTTCTGTTGATAATGATTATCATTTAACGTGGCCTATGTTAAGTGTGCAAGTCATCAGAGCTTGGAATGAACATTAAAGCTTGCAACTGATACACTGACCATAGCAGTCAAAGTCCCCCAGGGCCTTTTTTCCACCAAAATATAATCATGAAATAATTGTATATTATTATGGGATCTCCCACGACCAATATGGTAAATTTCAACAAGACCAAGCCAAACTGCCACAATGCACACCTCAGACATTACCACAAGCCTCAATAAGTGTATATATGTATGTGTGTGTGTGTGTGTATAATTAATAATAAATATGTGAACTGAACAATCTTTCACAACATGATGAAATAAAAGTAATTTTATTGTCCTAAGTGTTACATTTTAGAAAATATATATATTCTAAAATGCAACACTTTGGGCACTCTCCCTTTGACATGCTAACAGGCTAACAGCCAACATGTTGAGAGACATGGTATCATGGACTCTGTCAGAACACGTAGTGATCTGAGACCATTCCTCAATCTGGAATATTTTTTCAAAATGACTGAGCTCCTGGTCGTCACTTGTGGACTCACCAGTTTAGCATACCCAAAAACTTCTCAGTGAGGTTTAGTTCAGGGATGGCAACTAAAAAAGTTTGCTACCATGTTGAAGAAGTGTTCTGAATGATTATCCTGCTGAAAGACAATGTGATAATGAAGTTTTAACCTCTTGACAGAGGCATCACTTCCATCCATACTTTGATTGGCTGACCAAACAAACAAACAAACAAAAACTATTGGATTTTTCTTAACTGTCTTTACCAATCCTCTTTTAAAGATGTAATATGTTTTTTGACATA